>OX451216.1:140056284-140148734 GCA_949628195.1 Phasia obesa | reverse complement strand
GGTGCACATGAGAAATGTTAACAGAATATGAAAATAGGCTTAAAATAAAGAAATACGTGTCTCGGCGTTTTGCTGTAGCACGTCAGAATTTTAAGAAAATCGATTTTAAAGATTCGAAAGACCGTGGAGGTTCACTTGTAACGTAATACTATTATAAAAAGTTCTATAAAAATAATGGGCGAACCGATTTAAATCCTTGAGCCAGTTTTTAAAAGGGAATTAAATTTGGATTTGTTTTTATTAAAAAACAATTTTTTTCCGCTAGATGGGAGCTTTAATTTTCATGTAAAATTAAAAAATATCCAAAAAATGTGAAATGAAATTCATTAAAAATACAATTCTGCAATTAGAAAAAATTAAAATAAGTCGTCTGGGATTTGAACCATATGACGGTCGATCGTTTCATTACATTAACATTACATTTTTTGGATATTTTTTAATTTTACATGAAAATTAAAGCGCCATCTAGCGGATTTTTTTTTTAATAAAAACAAAAACAAATCCAAATTTAATTCCCTTTTCAAAACTGACTCAAGCATTTAAATCGTATCACCCATTCTATTTTTATAGAACTTTTTATAATAGTGAACCTCCACGGTCCTTCGAATCTTTAAAATCGATTATCTTAAAATTCTGACGTGCTACAGCAAAACGCCGAGACACGTATTTCTTTATTTTAAGCCTATTTTCATATTCTGTTAACATTACTCATGTTTACTCAAAAAATTTGATTTTGTCGTACTGTGTTATAGGTAACGAGTTCATTTAGAGATCGGTAGGTATTTGCTCCTAGAAATAACTAATTGTAAAATAAGGTTATCTGGGGATAATTTCACTTTAAATTAGAGTGCTCAAGCTCTTTATATTTTTCTGAATAAACAATGTGGTATACTATAAAACAATAAAATCGTAAAATTCTTTAAAATCGCGATGTAGACACTATTTTTTAAATGTCAAATTTTTCTTTTAATACATTAAAAATTATTAAAACTCTACATTTGAACGCTGAATGTTGTTTTGTAACATTTTGTTATTTAAGGCTGTAGGAAGCCATAGTAAACTATAAATAAATGTCTATTAGTATATAAATGAAAACAAAGAGAAAGGTAAAATAATACAAGTGTGATATTAGCTAAATGGTGTATATCCCAAAAGGTTATTCAAGCATAGCTGCATCGAAGGCATTTTTTGTGTGTTTTTATTTTTGCCTTATTTTTATTTGTTGTATTTTAAATATATTTTAACTAATAATAATTACTCATACCTTAGGTTTAAAAGATAAAAAAAAAAAAATACTTTTTAAATCCAGCCAGAGCTAGTGATAAAACTTGTATGCTTCACGGTTTCAGTTATCATTTGAAGGTCATACCTTTGATGTTCGGCCACGAGAGACAATATCCCTTCTTTTTAGGCGAATAAAACCACGATCATTTATGATCTTAGGAGAAAGATGATATAAATACGTTACTACAAGTAACGCTATTTCTGTTTTAACTAATTACAATGCCCCCCTCAGTATTCAACTTAGGAATTAACTACAGAGTGGGCCAAAAGAAACCAAGGGGTGTAAAAGTTTAATAACTTTTTTGTTTATTAACTTTTTTTTATTTTTTCTTTCAGATTATATAGACAACACTTGGAATTGTATTATTTAAACCAGAGATCAATTATTTTAACGCAAAGAGCATATCGCCGACATTATTGAAAATTTGATTATGAGTGATGAAGCTCATTTTCATTTGAATGGCTTTGTTAATAAGCAGAACTGTAGGTTCTGGAGTTCTGAAAATCCAAGAGCCATTCATCAACGCCAATTGCACCCCATCAGGTGTACAGTATGGTGTGGGATCACATCTGAAAATGTCATTGGGCCCTACTTCTTCGAGAATGAAGATGGAAGTGCTGTAACCGTAAATGGAGAGCGGTATCGGTTTATGATAGAAAATTTTTTACGTCCTGCTCTTGAAAACAGACCTGGTATGTGGTTTCAGCAGGACGGAGCCACTGCCCATACTGCCCGAGACACAATGGCACTTTTAAGACAAATTTTTGGAGAGCCCTTGGTTTCTTTTGGCCCACCCTGTACATTCCATAACACCATCTGGGTTTGAGCATCGACTTGTACTGTAGAAGTGTGAGTTCTAAGTTGAGGGTAGAATTTTTGCCAATAAGTCAGTTTAGTTGCACTACTTTAACTTCATTTGTGTTAACTTTAATTCTAGGTGGATCATCCAAGTAAGGCGCCGCACATTGGGTTGAAATTGTTAAAAACGGCTCTTAATGCAACGGCTCTTATTTTTTTGTTTCGTAGTGTTATCTGGGTCATTACTACTTAAAAAAAATCATTTTTGAAAAAAAAATTTTTTTTTTAACCCCAAGGGTGCTCGCTTGTCAGCTCGTATGGTTTGGAAACTCCATTTTTAAAGATAAATGAATGAAATTTAGGCAATTTGATTTTTTTAGGTTAGTAACTCAACATACAAAAATTCAACGAAATCTGTAAATGATTTCGTATAGCCCCCATACAAAATTTTCCCGGAAATAGGCCATACTAATCTTTATTTATTAAAAAGTTTTTATTGATATAAATTTACATTTTATGTTAAATATATTCGCTGTTAAATATCATCGGAATTCTTTTCTTCAGAAATTTCAGGTAATAATAGAAGGTCCAATACCTGCTGTGGTAACACGCTAATTTTATTTTTGTAATGTTTGTTCATATTACTAAGTATAGCATCAGAGCTTATTAATAATCTATTGAAAATATCTTCATTGGACTTTTCACGACTGCTTTTCCTTGAAAAATGTTCTCTGTATGATTTAAAATCTTTATTACGAGCTTCCTGTGCTTCCTCCGATAACTGGCCGATAGGTAACAGTGCATGACTAATAATTATAATAATAATAATAAAATAATACATGTATATGTACACACTTACATACATACATGATTAATGCAGTGAGTGCGTTGCTAAGCATACACGAATTTTTCTTTGATGTTGAAATAGAAAACAATTTTTTTCCCTTCTTATCGCAAAAAAACCCGCTAAATGTTATTATATGATTTGTAAGTAGACATATCATAGAAAATTCCAAAAAGTTTTTTTTAACCCAAGCCTGATTTGAATTTCTACTTGAAAGTGAAAAATTATTATTTTTTACACCAATTTTCAAAAAAAAATATTAAAAATATTTCTACAATAAAATATTTAATTGAGATACACATTTGAGTTTCAAAATATTACTTTTATGCAAAAATTTAATTAAAAATTTAATTTAAAAAAAATATTTTTTCAGTTTTTACCACTGTTTTCAAAAACTTTAAAAAACCTCAACTTTGACAACGCACAACTCGAAAAGTAGATAACATAGAAAAATGAAAAAGACAATTAGTGGTGCACAATTTTGTTTACTATAACCTGAAATAGATTACTTTTTAAAAATATAAATTTTCAATTAAGAGCCATTATTGGGAATTTCAACCCAACGTGCGCCGATCAAAATATATACCGTGATCTTTGTCTTCTGAAAGTTGTGGTATCATTTGATTTTTTATGCGAAAACAGGGTTATGAGTTTTTATGCAGTGTGAATGTGGTGTGAGCACTTTTTTTTCATTCACCTTTATTCTCTATTTATTCATTTATTTTTCAAGATGGTGAAAAGAGAAGGCAATTGACCGAACCAGCGATTTCCACGGGATTTTTAATAAAATACACCAACTGAATATTAAAATTTTATAAAAGAGAAAATGATTACAACATAGTTATACATACTGTTTGGTATGAAAACCACTGGTTTATATTAAAAAAATTATTAGCCAACTTACAGTAAAATTTTAAATAAAATAACGAAGACTTTAAGATGTAGTTAACAATTCATAAATTTAGTTTAAAAAATATATATATACTATATTCGAAATATAAACATAGAATGTAAATATGACAGATCCTCAAAACAAACTATTTAGGTTTTAGATTTAACAGGCCCTTTATCTACATTACTATAATTTCTTTGTACTGTATTTTTTATACCCTTCACCGCAGCCAGAAAGGGCATATGTAAGTTTGATATTATGTGTAATTTCTACAATATTAATTTCCGACCCCATAAAGTATATATATTCTAGATACTTATAAATAGCGAAGTTGATTTAGCTATATCCGTCTGTCTGTCTATCTGTGTTCGGGTTGAAACCAACTTTGCCAAGGCACCCGAAAAGATACAGAAAATTTAACCACAAGAATCTGCCAGGCATAGTTTCGAAAATTTCACTAATGAAATTCATCAACATCAGACGACTCAATTCGAGGAAGTGGGCAAAAATCACGCCTACCTATAGATTTTTAAATTTTTTTTTCGGTTGTAATGATCCTAGTTTGCTTTTTTTTGTTTAGACCGCGACCAGTAGTTTGCATTGAGTGCATACAGATCTCGGCGGATCAATAACCCACTGCGACAGTAGAGTTTTGTTTCTTTTTAGGTTGGTAGGATTTTTCTGCTTTGATTTGCATTAAAGGCCTTTATAGAAAGCAATGCACATAGCGGTAGCCAATTGACCCACTGGTAACCAGCAGCAGTTAAAAGGTGGTCAATATGTGGATTTTTTTTTTGCTTTCGTCTGACCATTCTAACTCAACATAGATTGGAGGAAGGTCCTAAATTAAAAAAAAAAAGAAATAAAAAAAATTTTTTTTAAATATTTCAAAAAAAAATTTTAAAAATTTAAAACATGTACAAATAAATATTAGTAAAATTTTCGAATAAAATTTTTAAAAAATATTTCAAAAAAATTTTCGAAAAGAGTTTTACAAAAAATTTAAAAAAAATTGCCAAAATTTTTAGAAACGATTTTCGAAATATTTAAAAAAAATTCTATATTTCTATAAATATGAAAATGATGAGCGTGACATATTTTTAATACATATTAAGAATTTATATAGCATAACATGTTCTTTTTAATGCGTTTGATTCTTTAATAGATGAGATCTCTGTTTTAAAACCAATTCACCTAGATGCATTAAACACATAAGCAAAAGAAGGGCAATAGACAACATCACGATACCGACAAACTGACACAAATTGGTTCCGAGATAGTGGTGTCAGTTTCAATTTCAAGTTGTGAGTAATCATTAAGCTTTTTAGAATTGTTTTCTTGAAACTTCTTTTGGCCCTGACAAGGGTAGATTGTGTATAGGGAAAGTGTGCACAGCTACATGAACCTCATGTCACGACAGAAAGATTCCGGTGTGGTGGTTCCAGTGTCGGACCAATAGTTGATAGTTCGCTATCACTACGTCCATTTATATAAATACCTAAATTTGTATGCATAAATAAAATCACCGTGGTGCAGTGTATATAAATTTCGGCATGGCCGAATATAGCAATCTAACTTGTTTTTTCTGCAGCCAATTTGATGATTAGGAATAGATTTTTCAAGCTTAAAATTGGATTCCGCTTAGAGATTAATATCTTCTCAAATAGCTTTGATATATTTGATAAAAGGCTTATAGGTCATCTACATATACGATTCTACTTTTGTGCAGTCTTTTACTGGCTTAGCAGGCGTAGTTAGAAAGAAGATGGTATCATTATTAAAACGCAAATGCTGTGAAATTTGACTTCCAATAGAATAAAACCTTATTTTTATTCAGAAATTTTTTCAAAATTAAAAACACTTTTTACATACTCTGAAATTTTTTTTGCACCGATTAAAGGTTTTAATAAGTTTGAGGCACAGATTTAATTAATTTCTTAATCAGTTAAATTTTATACGTAATTAAGAAAGAGAAAACTATTATTTTCATTTAATAAATAATTGA
Source organism: Phasia obesa (assembly GCA_949628195.1). Taxonomy (NCBI): domain Eukaryota; kingdom Metazoa; phylum Arthropoda; class Insecta; order Diptera; family Tachinidae; genus Phasia; species Phasia obesa. The sequence goes on along the minus strand of OX451216.1, from coordinate 140,142,910 downwards.
ATCAAAATTTTAATTAAATTTGTATCTGAAACTAATTTAAACTTTTGATTGGTGCAGAAATTTTTTTCTATGTAGGAGATATAGAATGTAAAAATAATCTTAATTAACCTCTTAAAAATAACTTAATTACATTGTATACAAATAATTTCTTTAGTTTACTGTCATACCAAACTATTCATGTCTTTCCGTAATGCTTAATCTGCTTAAAGATTTATTATTTAAAGATTTATTTTTTCTTTTAACCATAAAACTTAAATTTCATAAAAATTTAATTTTTCTCTATCTTTTTTTTTTTGCAATGACCCAAATAAAAGTTTTTTTCTTATAAATTATGTAAAAATTTATGTAAATAAATTTTTTATTGTTCGTTAAAAAGAATAAAAATAAGCTTTCTTTGATCACAAAAAGTATTTATTTAGTAATTTTTTTTCTGTATTATTTGCTTTGCCAAAAAATAAACAATTCTTTATGTACGAGTATTTATTTGAAAAGTTATTATTTGTTTTAAAATTGAAAATATCAAAAATAAACCACAATTAAAACATTTGAATTTTCAAGCAACACAACATGACAAAGCAAGTACTTAAATGTCTTTGAATGTAATAGTTTGTTAAAAAAAATTATATAAATTTCAAAATCAGCTTTACATTGTAAAGCTACTTGTGTGTATGAGGGCGGTCTTAAAAGCTTTTAAAAAATTTAATTTTCATTGAAATAGTGTTAGGCCTACGAAGTGCTACGAGCTTTTCCGTTAAAGAGAAATATTGTTTATATTTTTATATAAAGAATACATTTAAGAATCTATACATATAATAACTCATTTCATGTCTGTCTGTCTGTCTGTCTGTCTGTCTGTCTGTCTATCTGTCTTTTAGTGTTCGCACCACGTCAAAACTACTAGATGGATTTTAACAAAATTTTGTAAGGTGGTACCTTAGTATCCTTACTCTAATATAGGAAACTTTTTTTTCCACAAAAATATCTTATTTCTAAGAGAAAGTGGAGACAAAGCGGTGCATACTTAAAGGAATCATTCATTTTTGAAAGCGGAATATTTTAAACACAGTTGCGCAACAGATGGCGCTGTTTTAAAATAGTGAAAAAATATGAATTGAAAGCGGTATATTTTAAACACTGTTGCGCACCAAATGGAGGTGTTTTGAAACAATGACAAAATATGAATTACTTACTGCCCAGTAGCCAATTGAATAAAATTTGTATTTTTGATTTGTATTTGTGGAATTATATTGTGCTTAAAATGTTTTATACACCTTTTACAGAGCTTTACAATAATTTTTAGAATTTTAGAATTTTATATAAATTTAAGATTTTATCCAGGGATGGGTAACTTTATTTTATAGTATTTAAATATTTTTATATTTTGATGAAATATGATGATGAAATAATTATTTTGAATCTTCTATGATTTCTATTAACTTCTCTAGTATCTACCAAATTTTCAATGGTCTGAAATTAAGGCACTGTCTTCTTTTTTTAAAATGTAATTATTTTTATCTAGGAAGAATATATTTGTGATCGTAAGAGATATTTTTATGTCAAATTTGTCAGGAAAACTCATTTAAAGGTGGCAGCAAAAACAAAAAAACTCCAAGCCTTTTAGAGTTTAGTATAATTATATTAATAAAGACCCGCATAATGTTCTATCAGTTAACATAATTTTTCGATAGCCCTCGCAACTGTCTGTTTGTAGGTCTCATAAGAAACAAATCCTCTTTACTAGAAAATTTTATGCAAACAAAACATACCTGCATTTGATGTAAAACAAAAGAAGAATATGCACAATAAATAAAATAAAATCGAGATACAGAGAATAAATATATTTATTATTATTTTTTTGTAATAGTAACAAAAGAAAAGAAACAAGGTGAAAAAATAAATAACCTTGTTGTTGTGGTTCTAGATTAGATTATTTATGCATTTTATTCATTTAACCTTCAAGAGTTTTGCTTGGGTTATTGTGCAATGTGAGGAGTAGAGAAAATCGTTAAATTAAATGAAATTTTAGTGTTAAGTTTTAAAGTTTTAAATGAAGCTCTTACGTTTCAAAATAATATACATAAGAAGTCTGCATAATGTTAACAATAATTTTAAAAAAGAGTTAGGAAAGAAATACATATAATCTTTAAACAACTTTTTATGAAGGACTAGCAGTGCCGACCACGTCGTGGGCGTCCTGACAATATTTTGCTCAATTTTGCTTTGAAACTATTCCACACCAATTGAAACCCTCTTACTTTTATAGTGCTTCAGTTATGATTTATGTATTTACTTTATATAAAGGTACCCATCCCTGGATCAAATTCTAAAATTTATAAAAAATTCTAAAATTCAAAAAATTATTTTAAACCTCTGAAAATATTTTAATAACAATGTAATTCCTAAAAGTAAAAGTACAAATTAAATACAAATTTTATTTAATTGGCGCCATCTATTGCGCAGTAGTTTCTTAAAGTATCCCAGTTTCAAAAACAAAAATATGAGTTGCAAAAATAACCGTGTTAAAAAAAAATCCGTTTTGAAAAATCATAGTTTTAAACCGAAAGTATCAGTACCTTTAAAACGGAAATTGCGTTTTTCACTGCATTTTCTCCACTTTCTCTTGGAAATAAGATATTTTTGCGTAAAAAAACCATCCTATATTGGGATCAGGATACTAAGGTACCTCCTTACAAAATTTTGTTAAAATCCATGCAGTAGTTTTTACGTGATGCGAACACAAATGAAAAGCAGACAGACAGATGGAAATAAGTTACTATTTTATTATATGTATAGATGTTATTGCTGGAAAACTGAGAGAAGTAATTGCTCAGTGTACCATTACATAACAGTCAATGAATTACTAAATATAATATGCGAAGAATAGCACTGGACCAAGCAAAAAACCAGCCAAAATGTACCAAAATCATTGCCCGGACATGCAAATACAAGAAGCGTTGCTAGCGCTGTACTACCTTATTTTCTGCTGCATACAAAATGGCCCTATGAAAAATCGTCCAAAAACAAAAATGAAAAATTGCCCAAAAAATAAAAATGGAAATTTTGCCCAAAAATTGTGAAAATACACCCAAATATTAATGAATTATCGCCCAAATTTATTTATACTTTTTCATATTATATAAATAAATATAAAAGTGCCAATATGTTTAGTAAGGGCCTTGGTATTGGTTTAAATCATCGAGCAAGCTTTGAGCTTGGAACTTTTGTGTATAATCTTTGATCGAAGTCGAAGAAAGCAGCGACACTGCTCTTCCTGGTGCTGCTAAAGGAACGCTGCGTAACCGTAGTCACGGTCACTACAACCGTTGCTAAATTAAACCGCTGATTTAAATTAATTAAACCGTTGAGTAACTCACATAAGTGACTTATTTATAACATTATAACTAGAAATATTTTCTAGTATAAAAGAAACAAAAAATAATTAAAACAGATTCTACTTTTTCGTCGAAAATATTTTCGTAAATAGAAGCTTTTTAAAGACTGCCACTAGTACAATTTTAATTGTGATGTTAATATATTTTATGTAAATTCAGCATTTTATTTTTTTTTATAAGCAAAGACAAAAACTTAATTGCTTATTTTTCCAGTTTATATCGTGATAAATTATGAATAAATGTTAACACTTCTGCTCTTTAAGGTAAGCTTTATATCTACTTATTATTAGTGATAATTTTTTATTAAAAGTATACCGTTTTTAAGATAAACAATTATTTTTACACTCTTATTGAAAAATTTCTTCATCATATAAAATCGCTCAAAAATGGGTGATCTTTCATTAAAACATTTGTGCAATTTTTCATTGTGGCAAATCGTTAAAAAAATATATAAAAGAATTATTCTTCAAAAACGACGGAAAAAAACCAACAATTTTTGGGTTACCTTTCATATGAAATATTACCCAATTTTGTATGAAGATTTCGTGGGATATTTTCATTTATGCTCTTGTGCGTTTTTTCATAGGGTCCTTATTTTCTATATATAGTCTAAAAATAATTTTTTCAATTTAAAATTTTTTAGAAAACCGTCGAAAGTTAATAGGTGCAATTAAATAAGAAGGTGATATCTTGAAAACCTTATTTTGAGGGACATAATTTACATGTGTTTGAAAATCCTGGATGCAAAAATTGTACTGCATTGAAAAATAAAAAGTGATCTATTTAAAAAATCCCTTTTTTGTATTTTTGTCAAAACAGATTTACTGTCACCCTCACATATTAGAGCCTCTAATTTCTTTTATTTATATGTTCAAAAGCTTGGTCGTCTTCAAAAACATTGCACAATTCAAACACTTTTTTAATCACAAAAAATAAAAATTAAGTGAAAAATTTACTAGATATTCCTGTCATGCTGCAAAAATTAACCAGTTTGCGGCTCATTATTATAACTATAGCTAAAGTTAGAAGTTTATCGCAGAGAGAGGCTGGACGTTGAATAACATACATAGTTCAACAGTAGAAATTTAGGAGTCCTCACGCTAAAAAAGAAAAAAAAAATATTTTTTAACTTTATTTTTAGCAAAAAGTTCTTGCAATTTTTTAATTTATTTTTTTCGGCACAAAATGAAAAAAGCTTTGATTTAACGAATCCTCAGCTATATAATTGTCAAAAAAACCTAAGCGGTATCACCTAGTATGAATGATATATTAGACAATAACTTATGACACTCTTTGGTAGTTAGTACAATCGAATCTATACTGTCAAGTCCGTGTGTAATTATTAAAACATTACAGAACTTCGATGACCTGCGTATTAGAAAATAAAATCACTGTTTAACTCTATGAACTTTAATGTTTATTTCTTTAAATCATTCCCATAATCATTCATAATCTTTCCCATTCCATGATATCAGTGCTGGACTTTTACACACAATATGCGCCACCGTTTCAGCTTCTTCCAGTAATAGTAGGAAAATTGAGTCTACTTCGACTTTCTTCTTGAACAGATGAAACTTAAAGTTTCCGTGACCTGCCACTAATGCATTCACCCTTCTACCCCGTTTTTATCCAAGAAACTTTCTGTCCTTCCTGTAGATGTATATTTGAAGATTAACCACACTTCTTGCCAGGTATTCTTGTTTATGTCTTTCGTATTCTTTATTTCCAACAAAATTAGAATTCATAAAATTCCTTCGAGTAGGAAGGAAGATTTTCTTACACCCAAACAGATTTTAACCAATAGATACCAATGAATCTATATTAAAATTGGAGGTTGAGAGGTATTAGAATTAACATACTAGCAATCAGGCTCTCTAATAGCATTGCACCCTTGTCATATCAAGGTGGCACAGCACCTTGGATTAGTTTTTATTTTAGATAGTACTAGCTGTGGCCACCACGTCGTGGGCGCCCTTGCTCGGCTTTATTTTGAAAGTATTCCACACCAATTGAAAATCTCTTACTATTATAGTGCTTAAGTTATGGTTTATAAATTTAATTTATATAAAATTCTAAAATTTACAAAAAATTCTAAAATTTATAAAAAATTCTAAAATTCCAAAAATTATTGTAAAACTCTGTAAATGATGTTTAAATTTTTTTAATAACAATGTAATTCCACAAAAAATACAAATACAATACAATAAAAATAAAAATTTTTATCAACTGGCGCCATCTGTTGCGTAATAGTTTCTAAAATATCCCACTTTCAAAAATTAAAAGGTATGTGGTGAAAATGTAACCGTGTTGAAAAAACCGTGTTAAAAATATCCCAGTTTTAAACCAAAATTTTCAGTACCTTTAAACCGGAAATTGCGTTTTTCACTGCTTTTTCTTCACTTTCTCTTGGAAATAAGATATTTTTGTGGAAAAGAAATATCCTATATTGGGATCAGCATAATAAGGTACCTCCTCACAAAAGTTTGTTAAAATCCATCCAGTAGTTTTTACGTGATGCGAACACAAACAATGAAGGACAGACAGACGGAAGTGAGTTACTATTTTATTAGAGAGCATTTTAGTACCGGCAACACATTCAAAGAATTATTTTTTAAACAAGCAGATAAACAGTTAACAAGAATATGTGCAGATCTTTTATAGAACACAACAGCAACGAATTCCAGGCAAGATTTAAGAGAATTAGTTAATTTCGGAAAATACATAATCAATATAAACGAACAAAGTATACGAATAGGACTTAACCGACACTGATATACAGAAGAGTGTATTCGATTGTTTTCTTGTAAATTATGAACCTGGAACGTGAGGTAGCAGTAAGTAGTAACTAATTTTTTAAGAAAATTTATGACATTTTCTGGATTTCTACACAAAAGAGTACCGAAATATCGATACTAAAAAAAAATTTTAGTCAGACTCACACACTGTGTTCAGTACAACTTTAAAAATACAAGTTGTTAATTTTTTCACGTTTCATCTGGCACCTTTTAATTTTTATGCTATAGTATTAAATATAGTATTAAATATAATATAGTATAGTATTAAATAACCTGTGTAAACATCAAGTGTCTGTCTGTTACTGTTTAAATCTAAGGACTTTTCTTTTGAAAATATCAAGAGCCTACCTATTAGTTTAACTATTACATAAAATAAGGCAAATTAAGTAAAAAATGTTATTGCAGAACATCCTTTAATTGTTATAGCGGCGATAGCAACATACAGTGGCACAGAAAACTCTACATACCCCTTGCTAAATATGGCCAAAATTTTGAAACATTATAGACAGACAGTTGAAATTTACAAAGAATCTTTGTGGCCAAGTGTAAATTAAAGGGTGTCCTAATAGGTGATGTTATTTGATCTATATTGCCCTATTTTTGAAACTGTTTTAGACAGAGACTTGAGATTTAAATAAATTGGGTTTTGTTGGGTAAGTGTAAAAAAATAAAGGGTGTCTTCATACCGGACGTATTTGCAGTATATGGAATTAATTCTAGAACCGTTATAGACAGACATTTGATATTTACACAGAACGTACATTACTATGTCCGCTATAGCATCAAGTATAAAGTTGGATATTAAAGGGTGCACCTAAAGTTTATGATATTTGATCTATATGACCCAATCCTTTGAACGCTTATAGATAAACATTTGAAATTTTAACAAAGCGAATATTACTACGTCCACAAGTCAGTTTTTTTTGAGGTGTTTTGAAGTCATTTTTTTTTTTGCAAGAATTATTATTAAATTCAACATGATCCCATCATCTATAATCAGTTCTTTAGATGCAACTCTATCACTACCTAAAGCTACCACTATACTACCTCTTGTTAATATATTTTGTCATTAATATTGACCACTTTATATTTGGTGTTTTACTAGCCATTGCTTATTTGGTTATCGTCAAAATTATTTCCCTGGTTCTGCTTTGTTTCATATTTGTATTTAATTTAAATTAATTTAATTAAACTAATGGTTTGTTTAATATTTTATAAATTCTTTTATTTATACTAATTTAAAATGAAACATTCTTAATTTATATTTTATATTTTTTTAATTTAATTTTTATTTTGTGAAAAAAGTTTAAGCTGTCAAACTTTTTATATTTTTGAAATATTTAGCTTAAACCCAAGCTGTTCGTTCAATTGCCAATTTCAAATCGACAGTTTTTGGCTTTGTGGAAAAGGTCATATGTATATAGAAATGAAAGGTTTTGTTATACTTATATTTAACGAAGAAGGTATGCTTACAAAAAAATTTCAAAATTGTTGGAACATTTTTGTTTGCTAAACATGAAGAGACGATAAGCTTCACTTTTGTTTTTAATCCAAATTAAAAAATTTTTTAAATTTTTATTTGAAGTAAGGGTTCCTTCTCCGCACAAAATTTTAATAAACTATAATTTTTGTTTATATCTATCTCGCTTTACAAGCTCTTGCTGCATAGTTTCAGTTTTGTATCACTGACCATAACTGTGTTTGGTTAAGTGACGACGAAACTTTTTAATTGACACCTAAACACTAAGGAATTGCATTTGAAATTTTTCTACTTTAAATTAAATTGCTTCTATTCCTGTAGGAGAAAGTTAAAAATAAATAATAAATTTAATAAATTTAATAAAGAAAAGAAAAATTCTTATAGAAATTTTGTTAATCATAAATAAATAAAAATGAATGCAAAAGAAATTAACCTCTTCATTCACACCACTCAGTGGAGCATTTGGGGAAAAAAGAAAAATAAATCTATATATACTACACAATTAGTCTTATATGATATTGAAAGTGTAGTCAAAAACCTAAGTTTAAAATTCGAACCTTATTGAGCTGAGTGATAACGAACCAAATTGCCTCAAAGTAGACAGCTATGGATAGAAGAAAAATTAAATCCGATAAAATTTGTTGGGACGATTTTATCACAATTTAATTAATTTAAAATTTTCTATTTGTATTCCATGAAAACCGTTTAAAAAAATGAATTCAAAGATCAGCCTTCAATCCAAAAAAGAGTTCATTTTGTTAGATTTTCATTAAATGATATGAGGCCAGTTTTATAATTTCGTGATATTTTGTATTTTTTGCGCAGTAAATTTCGCAACCACTGTGCTCCCATTACTTCTTATCTACTACTGGCAACCTTATTAGTTTGAACGAAACTTGAAATAGTGGTTTTTATGCGCTGATCAAAGATTATTTTTACGAAAAAAAAAAAACATTTATAAAAAACAGTGAAGGGCAGCAGTTCTCGGTTGTTGTGAGGTTAGTTTGATTTGAAAAACTAGCATGACTAGACTGACGCCAGAGCACCGTTTACTAAATGTTTAAAATTTTTTTGAAAGTCAGCTATAAATTAAAGCTAGAATTTATGAATCATTTTTTCAATACATTTACTCTTAACGATAATATGCATCCCGAAAGATAACATTTGATAGAGTGTAGCATAGTATTAACGACGATTTAAATAGTCGTAGTATTACAGATGGTAACATATATCACACAGCACGCGACACTATAAATTTACGAATAATTTCTAGAAATAGACATGTTAACTGGCCACCTTGTTCATGTGAGTTGACGCCATTATATTATTTTCTCTAGGAATATGTAAAGTCCCAGCTATATGCTATATAGATAAACCAAAAAAGATCTATCTCTTAAATGCCAATATTCGACGTGTTAGTAAAGAAATATAGCCTGCTTTACTGCGAAGGAAGTGTTTCAGCATATACGCGGTAGCCCAGGCGGCCACATGCCAAAATTATATCTAAACATTAATATCACAAAATTAACTAATTAATACAGTCAATTGATATTTTTGTAATCTATTCTATCTATACATCTATATCTATATATCTATACATATAATAAAATAGTAACTCATATCCGTCTGTCTGTCTGTCTGTCTGTCTGCTTTTCGTTTGTGTTCACATCACGTAAAAACTACTGGATGGATTTTAACAAAATTTTGTGAGGAGGTACCTTAGTATGCTGATTCTAACATAGGATACTGCTTTTCCGCAAAAGTATCTTATTTCTATGAGAAAGTGGCGAAAAAGCAGTGAAAGTACGCTGATTGTTTTTTTTTACCAATTTAAAGGTACTGCATACTTTAAGGCATCTTTTATTTTTAAAAGCAGCATATTTTAAGCAATGTCACGCAGCAGATGGCGCTGTTTTAAAATAATGAGTAGCACATTTTCAGTCTGTCCTCTACATAACTTTACAGTAATTTTTAAAATTTTTGAATTCTATATATAAAACACAAAATGTGTTTGTTTGTATGTTTGTTTGTTTGTTTGTAGGAAAGCTATAGCTGTCTACACCAATGAACCGGTCTTTCTGAAATTTTCACAGTTTAATATTAGATAAACAGATGGTAAAATAGGGTACATATTTTTTCATATTCGACATGGGCGTGGCATCTCCCATACAAACTAAATATTTATCATCGTGTTTCTTGCTAACAGTAATAGGTACCACCTCGAAATTTTGCACCGGTAACCTCTATATTAACGTACATAGTTTGGAGAAAGACGAACTGGATTGGAATAGCGGGAGTGGTACCTCCCATACAAAGTGAAAAATTATTATCCTGTATCTAGAGAACTACACTAGGTACCGCCTTGCAATTTTGCACAAATAACCGCCATATTAACGTACTTAGTTTGGCTAAACACAGACTGGATTGGAATAGCGGGAGTGGTACCTCCCATACAAAGTGAAAAATTATTATCGTGTATCTAGAGAACTGCACTACCCAGCGCCTTGAAATTTTGCACCAATAACCGCCATATTGACGTACATAGTTTAGTTAAACACAGACTGAATTGAAATAGTGGGGGTGGTACCTCGCATACAAAGTGAAAAATTATTATCGTGTTCCTGGCGAACTACAATAGATAGCGCCTTAAAACTTTGCAAGGGAAACCTTTGTGCTAAACCGAATAGTCTGCCAAAATACAGAATGAATTGGGACAGTGGGCGTGGTACCTCTCTTACAAAGTGAAAAAGTATTATTGTGTACATAGAGAACTATAATACGTATGGTCTTTAAAGTGGGTACAAGTAAACCCGATACCCACGCGTATACTATAGAAAAACATAGGCTGAATTGGGACAGTGAGCGTTGGTACCCCCCATACAAAGTAAAAAATTATTATCCTGTTCTAGAGAACTGCAATAGGTAGCGCCTTGGAATTTTGCATCAGTAACCCCCTTAATAGGATACATTGTGTAGAAAAAACACAAACTGAATTTGAATGGAGGGCGTGATACCTCCTACTGAAAGTTAAAAATTGTTATTGTTTTAATACGTATAGTCTGTCAAAAACAGGATTGATGGGAACATTTTTCACGTGAGAATAGCGTGCGTTTTCGCGTTAGAGGTTGGTCATACTTTTCTTCCAAGTGTTTTTTGTGGATGGGTATAGCGAAGCGCACCGGGGATAGCTAGTTTTATATCAATTTTAGAATTTTATTGATGGCTACCTTTGTATAAATTAAATTCTCAAGAGTCTTAAAATTTGGTGTGGATTACTTTTAAAGCAAAGTCGAACAAAACAATGTCAGGACGACAATTAATAAAATAAAAATAATCAATTTCAAATAAATAAAATAAATATAATAATTTAATTTCAAAGTTCTACGCCTCTATAAAACTATGTACTATGGGGACCACCACCAATTTCTTTGATTAAAAACTGATTTTGTGAGTTCCGTTGTGGTCGTATCAGTTAAGATCACCCAAAAAAGGTTGTCACTCCAAAAATCTAGTTTTATTATTTTCCTCGTTCCTATCAGAATATCCTTCTGTTGAGCCTGTCATCGAAATTGTTGCACCTTAAAGTATGCAATAATTTATTTCACTGTTATTTTAACAGTGATTAAAGCTCAGTTAATTGATTTCGACCCCTTATCAAAAAAGAAATACCACAAATTTTCAAAATAGAAATACACAGTTTTATAGAAGTTCCTTCTATTAGCCATGATTATTGGTTGGCGGTCTTTAAGAGTACACATTGTCATAGTTAGGAATCATAATATAAATCCAATACTATCTCTTGGCTTTGCAAAACCACAATCGTTCATACAATACGAATGAGTAGTATGGGCATATAAAGCATTTGAAGAGAGCATTAAAATAACGCACTCATACAAGCATTTAAACATACAAACAAACATATAAATACATATATGAAAAAGGAAAATTTTGTACGTTTTCTTTTTAAGGATGTATGTATGTGAGCACTCATATATTCCGTGCTGCTATTGCAACCAAAATGCATACACAGACAAACAATAACTATTGTCAAGTTTGTAATTCTGATCACAATGATGCTAATGACGATGATGGTGTTGACGACAACAGGCTCATCATGATGATTTAGATGAAATGTACCATGTAGTTTTTATTGTTGTTGTCATCGTTACCCCTGTTATTTTTGCTGGAGTTGTTATTAGTGGTTTTGTTGCTTTTGTTATTTTACAAGCCTAGTGCATCAACTTTGCATGCTTCGAGTTATCAAAAGATGTTTTCAATAGTGTCGCAGTATTTTTGCTTTGCATTTTTGTTAATTTTTACAAAAGTTTTATATCCAATAAACATGCTTTTTGATCCCTTAAGGGATTCGGTATACTAATGTGCGAATGATTTTGTTTGGTTTTGTACAATTGATCCGCCAGTAAAATGAAAAACATGAAATGAAAAGAAAAGAAAGAAAGAAAAGAAACATTTCGAACTTGTTCCTCTAAAGAGAGTCAACTCAAAATTTTTCAATTTTCACTTTTTGCAAGAAATCAATGTACAGTGGTTATATCTACGAAATGGAAAAACAGTTTTATCACTCTTCTTGATATGAAAGTATATTAACAAAAAAAAAAAAAGTTTTTTAACTTTACTGAACATTAATAAATTTTGAGTTGACTCTCGTTAAAGGAACAGACGTGGAACAAGATTAACGTGGGCACCTGCCGCTTAGGCAACACTCCACGATATGACGTTGCCGCCAGTATCGCAATTTATGTGTGATACAGCCACAATGAGTAGCAATTTATATAATATGGCAAGCCTAAAAGTCAAGCCTAGATTCCATATTATAGCCTCTTGCTTAGGGGTTTGGAGACTATGCAAACTCCGTCTGTTGAGAGTGCAACAGCACACTTGATCGACCTTGCACCATACCTACATAAATCGATCTTAAACCACAACCACCACGTCTACTCCTGAAGGTGACCTCACCAACAACCGGTCACAGAGGGGATAGGCTACCGATTCCTGTGGTACCAGTCCTTTGGGCAGTGGTCGGGCCTCGAAGAGAATCCGTGCATTAAAATAACCGACCTTTTCTTACAGATTTAGGTTCTAGGAACCCTAGCGTCTGGTGCCCCTATTTTCCCCGAGTGAACCGCGTCAAAGCATTTGCCATTTCCTGCAGTAACGATTGCAACCACCGGGGGACATTAAATGAACAAGTGCGATATATGTATATGTTTCGCTCCGTAAGCTTTTTTGCATAAGTATACTTCAAGTATGAATTGCAAATATGCTCAGTGATTTTAGCGATTAAAGCATGCCCTTGCATTCATGCATCACTAGCGGCGTTTTCTCCAGCAAGTACCCACTGACTCATTACACCATCTAAGAATAGTTTATGCATTGATCGCAGACTGAGATGAGAATGACACAACAAACATCATTTACCAGTTCATCCAAGGGTAGTCCTATGTACCCGCACCGGTTTAACCCATTCGAACCCAACCTTGTTTGCGGGTTGTTTGAACACTGGCCAACAAATTAGGCAAAAAATTATGACTGTGGAAACGAAACATGTTTTTTAGCTAATCTGGGTGCGCTGAATTCGAATCTGGCAACAAAGTTGGGCCTTCACATCCAGTTCGTTTTTTATCGCGTGCTGCCAGCATACTGTAAAATACTGCTGTGTCTATGGGATAGTCGCGCTACATTTCATCATTACGTCAGAACAGAGTGGCCAAAAAGGACTGAATATTCACCAGAAAAACTAAATATTTTAAATAAACCGTTAATTGATCCAAATGACGTTCTTCTTCCACCGATGCACATAAAATTGGGCCTTTTTAAGAACTTTGTCAAGGCTCTGCAGAAAGATGGTGCAGCATTTAAATATTTGTTAAAAATTTTTCCTAAAATTTCCTAAAAATAAGAGTGAAAAATACAGACAAATTGTTGCTGATTTATTGAAAAATTATCATGAACTGGGTGCACGAATGTCACTCAAAATAAATTTTCTTCATTCGCATTTAGATTTTTTCCCATAAAACCTAGGTGCTGTTAGCAATGAACAAGGGGAGCACGCCCATCAAAATTTAATGAAAATTGAAAGAAACTACGAAAATCATATAACGCTATTCACTTTTGAAAGCTCATTGATTTTTAAATAAAATAATCATTTTTTATGGAAAAATCCAACAAAATATCTCGAAAACCTGACGTGATAGAGAAAAAGCATTTACAGGTTCGAAATCAGCGCACCAAATTACACTAGGAACGGTATTTGGTTGCTCCAGTCAAAAACTTTGTTGGCTAGTGTTATTGAACGTAATGTAATAATTAAATGTTTCTTTTTTTTGTTTTTATGTGCTGATTAGAATGATAACGTTTGCTTTATATGTATGCTGGGCTGGGGTTAAATAATAACTTATTGGCGGTTCATAGAGAGAAGTTATTTTATTTTATTTTATTTAGAGAAAAGCTGTTTGGGAAATGTAAAAGTGGTAAATTTTCTGTTATCGTTTTAAAGGATACCCAGCATTCAAGGAAGGAATTCGGTGTGGTAAAGACTCATTTAGGAGACACAGTTTTTATCTGTACTATATGTACTAGTTGAGGTCATATATAAAGCACCAGTGAACTGATCTTTTTGAAATTGAAATGGTAACAGTAATAGGTAGCGCACTGAAATTTTGCACTAGTAACATCTATATTAACATATATAGTTTAGAGATAGACAGACTGGATAGGAACAGTGGGCGTGGTACTTCAAATACAAAGTGAAAAATTATTATCCTGTAACTAGAGAAATGCAATAGGTAGCACCTTGGAATTTCGCACCAGTAACCCCCACATTAACGTACATAGTCAAGCCAAACATAGACTAAATTGAAATAGTAGGCGCGGTAGCTCCCATGCAAACTGAAAAAATATTATCGTGATCCTGGCGAACCACAATAGGTAGAGCCATCAAGCTTTGCACGAGTAACCACTATGCGAATAAGCATAGTCTACCAAAATAGAGAATTAATTGGCTTAGTTGGCGGAGTACTTCCCATACAATGTGATAAATTATTATAATGCATCTAGAGAACTGAATTAGGTAGCACTTTGGAATTTCGCAAAAGTAACCCCACATACATAGTCAAACTAAACATAGGCTGAATTGCAACAGTGAGCGTGGTACCTTCCATGCAAAGTGAAAAATTATTATCTTGTTGCTGGCGCACTACAATAGATAAAGCCTCGATGCTTTGCACGAGTAACCCCTATGCTAATGCGCATAGTCTACCAAATACAAACTTGATTGGGGCAGGGGCGTGGTACCTCCAACACAAAGAGAAAAATCGTGTACTTTAGAGAACTACAATAGGTAGAGCAAAATACAGACTGGATTGGGACAGCGGGCGTGGTACCTCCCATATTAAGTAAAAAAGTATTATAGTTTACCTAGAGAACAACAATAGATAGAGTCTTGAAACTTTGCACAAGTAAGCCTCAGAGTAATATGCATAGTCTGGCAAAATACAGACTGTATTAAGATAGTGGGAGTGATACCTCCCATAAAAAGTAAAAAATTATTATCGTGTTTATACGTATAGTCCAGTAAAAAATCAGATTGGATGAAAACAGTAGGCGTCGTATCTTGCATATAAACTAAAACATTTCGATGTGAGAATAACGTGCGTTTTCAAGTTGAAGGTTGATCATACTTTTCTTTCTAGTATTTATTGTATTTCTTGTAGATGGGTAAACTTTATTTTATATATTAAGAAAAGGGAGAAAATATATATATATTATAAACAGTAACATTTTATAAAAAAAATAGCTGTGCCCGCCACGTCGTGGACGTCCTGAGAATATTTTGCTCGGTTTTGTTTTGAAACTATTCCACACCAATTGCAAAACTCTTACTTTTATAGTGATTCAGTTATGGTTTCTGTATTTAATTTATATAAAGGTATCCAACCCTTGATGAAATTCTAAAATTTATAAAAAGTTCTAAAATTATAAAAATGATTGTAAACCTCTGTAAGTGGTATTTAAATAATTTTAATAACAATGTAATTCCACAAAAAATACAAATAAAATACAATAAAAATACAAATTTGAATCAACTGGCGCCATCTGTTGCGTAAGAGTTTCTAAAATATCCCACTTTCAAAAATAAAAAGGTGAGTGCGGAAAATGTTACCGTGTTGAAAAAACCATGTTGAAAATATCCCAGATTTAAACCGAAAATTTGAGCATCTTTAAACCGCACCTTTAAAATTGCGTTTTTCACTGCTTTTTCTCCCCTTTCTCTGGGAAATAAGATATTTTTGTGGAAAAAAAAGGTATCCTATATTGGAATCAGCATACTAAGGTATCACAAAATTTTGTTAAAATCCATCTAGTAGTTTTTACGTGATGCGAACACAAACAATGAAGGACAGACAGACGGCAATGAGTTACTATTCTATTATATGTATAGATATAGATATATACACAATGATCATAACAAAACTATGAAGCTGTTACAAAAATTCTGAGAAAAATTCATACAAAAGCTACAAACTCTTATTTTAATTGGACTTATTGAAGATATTTGTGCATTGCAAAAATATATATAGTAAAGCTTATAGACAGATAATAAATTATAATTCAAGTTAATAATTAAATTTGATAAGTATGATACATTTTCCCTTACAATCGAAATAGTTACAAAAAACGAGTACATGTGGAAAAAACCCTAATTTAAATATAAAGCCTTCTACTTATTATATTACCTTCATACATTTCTTTTTCAATCAAACAATTTAATTAGCTTTATTTTAATTGATATTTATTTCATTTATATTCCCCTCCTTTGTTTGCCTGCAACCAGAAAATCTCTTACTGCTTTTTCCCGCACTTTATACTAAAAATTGACAATGTCCTTGTTTTCATAATTAGTATACGACAAAATTTGTTTGTATTTTTACAATAAAAGGAAAAAAAAAAACTTTTACTTTCTTTACCTTTGTTGTAGAATTTAAATTAAACACATATATTTGCCACTATTTTCTAGTTAAAATCCCATTATTTTACTCTTAAAAAGGATAGAGAATAAGAGAGGTACGTAAAAGTCTTACCCGATGCTGGTACTCATATAAATGGCAACATGTTGCAACCGATAGAAAATGTAAAAAAAGTGTATGTAGTAGCATTGGAAAAAATACACATGTACAAGTATTTTTCAATACGTTTTTTGCTGTGGTGCTAATAAAGAAGTAAATAAATACGATATATGGGTATTGTTTTTTTTATTATTTTTTTTTATACGAGGAACAAGGAGTTTAAAACCAAATGCCATAAGAAAATCTAAAAAAAAAGATAAATTACAGTTTCATAAGTTACTTTTGGTTTTTTGCTTTCCAAAAATTTCAATTGTGATTTGTTTGATTCATTTTAATTTAATTTACACTATTTAATATTTACACTTAATTTAATCGTTATAGAAATGACTAGCTGTGCCCACACACGCTGTGTGCATCCTGGCAATATTTTGTTCGATTTTGCTTTGAAAGTTATCCACACCCAGTTTTAAAACCCTTAAGTATTTACTTAAGTATTTATCCATCCCTGGATAATGTTCCGAAATATGTATATATAAAATTCTAAAAATTCCTGTAAGTCTCTGTAAAAGATGTTTTAAATATTTTAAAAACAATGTAATTTCACAAAGTATAAATACAAATCAAATACAAATTTTATTCAATTGGCAATTTGGCAGCAAGTAATTTATATTTTTTCATTATTTTGAAACAGCGCCATCTGTTGTGCAACCGTGTTTAAAATATCGCGCTTTCAACTAATTTTTTGTCATTATTTTAAAACAGCGCAACCGTGTTTAAAATAACCCGCTTTCAAAAATAAAGGATGCCTTAAAGTAAAAAAAATCGGCGTACTTTCACTGCCTTTTCTCAACTTTTTCTTGGAAATTAGATATTTTTGCATAAAAAAAGTATCCTAAAGTGGATACTCACAAATTTTTTTTAGTCCATCTAGAAGTTTGTACATGATGCGAACACAGACAGACGGAAAATGAGTTATTTTTTATTATATGTATAGACTAGCTGTGCCCACACACGTCATGTGCGTCCTGATAATATTTTGTTCGATTTTGCTTTGAAAGTAATCCACACCAAATTTTAAGACTCTTAAAAATATACTTTATATAAGGGTACCCATCTCTGGATAAAATTCTATAATTCCACAAAGCAAAAATACAAATCAAGTACAAATTTTATTCGATTGGCAATTTGGCAGCAAGTAATTCATATTTTGCCATTATTTTTAAACAGCGCCATCTGTTGCGCAACAGTGCTAAAAATATCCCGCTTTCAAAAATAAAAGATTCCTTAAAGTATTCCGTACCTTTAAATCGGTAACACAATCGGCGTACTTTCAGTGTTTTTTCTCCACTTTCTCTTGGAAATAAGATATTTTTGCGAAAAAAAAAAAATTTTGTATATTTGAATGAGGATACTAGGGAACCTTCTCACAAAAATTGTGTTAAAATCCATCCGGTAGTTTTTACGTGATGCGAACATAAAAAAGAGAGAAAAAGAGGGAATATAGAAGCAGATCACTTCCATAATGGGTTTCTTTTCGGCATTCTTACTTATACTTTAACATATTTAACTATAAGTAACGACGGGAGAGGTTGATACAATATAACGTATGACCTATTCTATGTGCCCTGGTCTAAACTGGAGTACATATTTTGATTTCTTTGTATAATGTAAAAACGGAAAAACATAAAGTTGGAATTTTTGAAGGTCCCAAAATAAGAAGGTTGATGAAGGTTAAAAAATTTAATAGTCTCATAAATGATTTTGAAAAATGTCTGGAATAAATTCGCTTGGACTACACAAAAGTTTCCGGGGAACAAGAAGGATGAGAGCTATGCGGAGCAGATTGAACTAATGTTGTCACACCACCAGTAGTTTGGTTATAATATGAGCATCAAGGTACACTACCTCCACAGCCATTTGCACCGTTTCCCTGAAAATCTTGGTGATCTGAGTGAAGATAAAGGGAAACGGTTCCATGATGACATTCGTACTATGGAGGAACGTTGTCAGGGCGCAATATTCTTAGAACATTAAAAACAGCCCTCGTGATCTAAGAAAATCTTGTAAAAGAAAATTATTTACTAAGTAGTGGTGGTTTTTCTAATAAATAATAGTTTTTTTTTAAACAAGTTTTAATTCTATCTCAAAAACTACAATCTGACTTCAGATCTGAAAACACTACCCCAAGAAAATAAAGAAATAGAGAAAATTTATTTTGAAAAATTTTAAATTTTTTCAAACGACATAAAATTAGCAGCTTGAATTAAATACTTAAAATTAGTTTCTTGTCGTTGACACTAAGTGTAAAAACTATTATAGCTATTAAGAATTTAAAATATTCCTCAAAATAATTTAGAAAAAAAAACTATGAAAAACCAGTAATGTGAAGGGAGCTTATACATGAAGGGGGATACCAAAGGCAGATTTGTTCAACATCACAAAGTCTCTTATAATTGCTAATTGTTTCTATTCAGCTATGCCTTCCGAACTATCCTTAGTCTCGGATTTCCATCAGAGACTAAATTATTCATTTCTTGCTTCCCTGTCCATCCCTATCGAATTCTAATCGTTCTGTATGTTGTTAACAAAACTATAACTGATCAAATGTTTGCAAGTAATGAAAAATAGATGCCTGCCCACACAAAGCTGGGTAGGTTAGTCTATGTTAAAACAGAGTGTCGACAAGTTTCCAGAGTTAACACGTTAACACCCTCAAGTTTATTTAGCTAAGCTCCTAGCAGAGACAAGACCTAACTAGATGCCTGATACCGGCCACCACCTAGGGCAGGTATAAATCAAAATTCAATCAGAACACCAAAACACCCGTGTTTCCCAGCCCAAATCCACCATGAAACATGCACTTTTTCTTTCATTCAGAAATGCAGAAATACTTTTTTATTTCAAATGAATTTTTTACGTGGTATTAATCCATATCACAATTTTTACCAGATAAGCAAGGTTTAATAGCCATTTTGCAATTTCCACAAAAATGTTTAGTAGAATATTTACTGTCTGTCTGTCTTTCTGTTTGTGTTCGCATCACATAAAAACTGCTGTATGGATTTGCACAATACCTTAGTCAGCAGATACCTTAGTATTCGGATTCCATTATACGATACTTTTTTTTTCCACAAAGATATCTTATTTCCAAGAGAAAAGGGAGCAAAAGCAGTGAAAGTACGCAGATTTTTTTTACGGATTTAAAGGTACTGCAAACTTTAAGGCATATATTTTGAAAGCAGTTGCACAACAGATGGCGCTGTCAAATAACCCAATTAAATAAAATTTTTATTTGATTTGCATTTTTACTTTTTGGAAAAATTGTTATTAAAATATTTTAAACACCTTGTACAGAGCTTTACAATAATTTTTAAGAATTTTAAAATTTTATTATAAATTTTGGAATTTTATCCATTATACTCGTATAAAGTAAGTAAGTAAAAGTCTTAAAATTTGGTGTGGATTACTTTCACACACACAACGTGTATGAGCACAGCTAGTAATTAAAGAAAATAAATCTAACACAAAGCACCTAAACTTAAACAAAACACTAAAAACCAATAGTGAATTAATGGAAGTTCTAACGAATTTTAATGCCAACATAAAACTACCGATTTTTTGTTATTGTTTTTAAGACAACAAGCGAAACTTATTGCGTGGTTACACAAAATATGAACATTTATTTGATGAGACTATAACCTGGCATCTCCGGACTATCACACTGTCAATCAGTATATGGTCCCATTCAACTCACCATCAACTAAAAATAACGATGAACACTAGAAACTTACCAAGCAAAAGGAATTTCTAAAATGGTTATGATTCACTAGTCGTCATCGTCGTATTTTTATGGGACGGTTTAATTTCGTTATCAAAAAATTAAACGGTTTATGATGAGACTAGCAGTGCCCGCCACGTCGTGGGCGTCCTGACAATATTTTCCTCGATTTTGCTTTGAAAGTATTCCACACCAATTAAACTTTTATAGTGTTTCAGTTGTGGTTTATGTATTTACTTCATCCCTGGATAAATATCTAAAATTTATAAAAAAAAATTTAAAAATTTGTGTAAACCTCTGCAAATATTTTTATTTAATTATTTTTATTTTCAAGCTTTAGGTCGTTAATTATTTTTATTTTTATTCTCGATATTTCGCTACTCCTTTGTGTAGCATCATCAGGAAAAATTTAAAAAATTAACGTTATGAAAATTACAAATTAAAAAAGTATTTAATAACAATGTAATTCCACAAATTAAAAATACAAATTTTATTCAACTGGCATCATCTGTTGGGGTATATAAAATATCCCACTTTGAAAAATAAAAAGGTGAGTTGAAAAAATAACCGTGTTGAATATAAACGTGTTGAAAATATCCTAGTTTTAGACCGAAAATTTCAGTAACTTTAAACCGGAAATTGCGTTTGTCACTGCTTTTTCTCCACTTTCTTGGAAATAAGAAATTTTTGCGGGAAAAAAGTATTCTATATTAGGATATGGATACTAGGGTATCTCCTCACAAAATGTTGTTAAAATCCATTCAGTAGTTTTCACGTGATACGAACACAAACGAAAAGCTGACAGACAGACAGACGGAAATGAGTTACTATTTTATTATATGTATATGTATATGTATAGATATAGATTATCTTTTTCACCGGAGTGTCTTGTTTAGGTATAGTTAGCGGTGTGATCTTTATTAGGGAAAAGGATTTTAGTTAGATTTCCAAATGTATAAATTATTTATGTCGATCTTATTGGCAATAGCATACAGTACAGGAACGACACACAACCTTAAGCCGCTTGGCAATCTATTTGTCAATGCCATTTGGATGTATTCATCGAATGGAAGAAATATCCAAAGTTCGAGCCTTTTATATATTATTTGTATGGTATTTTCAATAGCTTACATACAGCAATCTGAAGTTACCATTTTAGATGTATAAAACCCATACAAGAAGCCTTCTGCCCTACTTACGGGTGTAATTGTAGTATGACATAGTTAAATTTCTAGACCTTGTAAGTTTGGCAAGTATGCGATAACATTCAAATTAGTATTGTAGTGATTCCGTTCTACCCTGGAGAAATTATGCTAATTCAACATTCACCAACCTCTCACCGAACAATAGACAGAAGGACTGCATAACTTAAAGTGTTTTTTAAATTTTTCAACTGGACCATGCCACAGTTTTAACAAAATTCACCCTATCTCTCTTCTCAAGGTCTTACATTATGCACGATTTTATTTTTCAGTTCTTTTTAGGGTTCCGTACCCAAAGGGTAAAAACGTTGTTTTCGCTACAATGTCTGTCCGTCTGGCCGTCTGTCCATCTGTCAGCGCCTTTTATCTCTGGAACCGTAATTTGAAACTTTCACAGATGATGTATAGCTGTTGTCGCTATAGCAACCAATACTAAAACTTATAGGGTGTTCCGATAGAGAGGTGTTAAACATGAAGATGAGTTTATTTCTTGAACTGTAGGAGGCACAGACTAAAGATTAACAAACAGTAATTAGACCTTAGTTCGCAATATAAACAAGTACAAAAAAAAAACTAAAAATTAAAGGGCGTTCCGATAATGGTGTGATTTGCATGTATGTGGCCGCTATAGAAAGAAATACTAAAACTTGTAGGGTGTTCTGATAGAGAGGTGTTATTCATGAATATGTGCATATTTCTTGAACTGTAGGAGGAATACACTAAAAATATGCAAGCAGTAATTAAACCTTAGTTCGCTATAGACACAAGTCTAAAAAATAAACCTAAAAATTAAAGGGTGTTCCGACAGTTGCGTGATTTGCATGAAGGTGTATAACTGTGGCTGCTATAACAACAAATATTAAAACTTATAGGGTGTTCCAATAGAGAGGTGTTATTCACGAATGTCTGTTTATTTCTTGAACTGTAGGAGGCATACACTGAAAAGTTACAAACAGTAATTAAAACTTAGTTCACTTTATAAACAAGTCTAAAAAAATAAATCCAAAAAATAAAGGGTGTTCCGATAGTGGTGTGATTTGCATGTATAAGGCCTAAGTTTTGAACCCTAATAGGTAGGCTCTTGTAATTTTCACAGATGATGTATAACTGTAGTCACTAAAGCAAAAAATAATAAAATAGGGTGTTCCGAAAGTGACGTGGTATTTGCCTTTATGTCTTTATTTAGTGAGCTATAGGAGGCAACACTGAAAATTTTCAGACTGTAATTAACTCTATGTGCGCTTTCTAAACAAGTATATGAAATTAAACCGTAAAATTAAAGGGTGTTCCGAGAGTGACGTGTTTTGCGTGTATATGGCCTAAGTTTTGAACGATAATAAGTTGACTCTTGAAGTTTTTACAGGACGTTTATTACTATGGCCACTATAACAAATAATAAAAATTAAAGGGTGCTCCGACAGTGACGTGGTTCTCATGTATAACGCCTTATTTATTGAACCGTAATAGGTAGACTCTTAAAATTTTGTACAGAAGATATGTTACGACGGCCAATATGACATTTACTAAAAATTGAAGGGTGTTCCGACAATGACATATTTTTCACGTATTTTCAAGTCCTAATAGGTAGACTCTTGATATATTCATAGAGAGATATTTTGCATGGCCGTTATAACAAATACCAAAATTAAAGAGTGTTCCGACATATGAGTGTTCATGTATATTATCTTATTTTTATTAATTAATGGTTTAATACAATTTTAATCTGAAACCCATTAATTTAATTGATGAAAATAGTTTTTTCTGTGTGTAAACCAAGCCATAATTATCAAATTACAATTTAAAATATTATTAAAAAATTAAATAGCTTTTTTACTTTCTGAAGTAGAATTTTGAGATTTAGGGAGCACATTGTCTTATTGACTTGTAATACTTCCGGGGTATATGAGAAACCAATCCACGAAGCTTCCAGGTGCCTTAGTCGATGTTTGACTAGTGTCCAAACGACTGGCCCCACGACAACCGGTAGTCCTAAGGGGTTCCCGTAAAGCTCTGTGACCGGTTATTGGTGAGGGTCTTCGGCCAGTAACACAACGAGGGCGTTGGTAGTCGCATTGTTTTTATCCACTGGTAAGACCACCCTCACTTATTTAATTCTGTATCGCACTTTCGACATTAAGTAATTAAAGACATGTAAAAAACCATCATTAACCCGTTCGCAGACGCTAAAAATTTTAAGGAGTTGCAAAAATAGGCATGAATGCTATTTAGCTATTAATTGTAATAGCTGAATAGCATTAACGTCATTTTACATTACTATGAAAATAAATGATATAGCCCTCCTTCACTTCCGCCAACTTGTTAAGCTTTAACCCTAATTTAATTCCTTATTTTTCCGTTACAGTTATTCTCTATTTTAATTGACTATAAAGTATCACAGGGTGCTTAATATAAAACAATTTTAAGAACTTTATAGTAAAGCTTGTAATAACATTTTAGGTGCAAGCTTTAAATTGCTTTTTAACATTAGATGTAAGAAAAGCTAAGTGATAACATTCATACTGTAGTGTTGTCATCTTTGTTGAATTTGTAAAATAAATAATGGAAAAGGCTTTGACACAAAATTATTGCAAAAGAATTATATATATATATATTTTTATAGCAAAAACTAGAAATACTTTTGCCCTAAACAAACTAGAAATTTTCAAAAATTTAGTTCAGTTTTAAATCAAAAAAGTAAAACTCTGAAGAAAATTATTGGCATTATTAGGGTCAAAATAGGAATATCTATATATCCCTTTTCAAAGGAAGTTACATGATTAATAAAGGCATGCCTTTACTGAGTAATACTATCCTATATTTATATATACTATACTATATATATATAAATATAGGATATAGAAAAGAATATGTACAACATTAGCAAGAGAAAAAATTAAAAATTCCATTTAAATGTTTTCAGTGCATCTCAGCAAAAATGGGCATGGCTATGTGTAAACTTATAGAAACCACCTCCACCTCAACGAAAAATTTTGAATTAGACAATTTTATCTCTGACATAAAAATACAACTGACATAAAAATACATCGGGTCACTGCTCGAGAAATTTTGAAAAGTCTCAAAACTACGTTATGATTCTTAAAATAAAACTATATAAAGGATTGGAAAATACGGATTAAAATGTCTCAACTCCAACCAAAAATTTAAAAACAATGAGAATTGCATTATAATCTTCCTTCTCAGCACCAAAAATCATAACTCAAGCTGGTATGTGATACAGATTTATATCAGTGCTTGGCGGTCAAGAAGCATCTACTAAGGCCCTTGTTGCACATATGTAGCTACACAACAAGTTGCAATTTTAGAACGTGGCTGGCAGGACCATGCTCATATGTCAGAACAAAACCCAAAACTTAACACAAACACCAAAAACGAATTAAAATCATTTAAGGGTTAATAGGCAGGCAATCTTGATTTTATTTTTTTTAGGTATTTGTATTACGTTTTGGGTTTTGGTGTGTTCCGAAATTTATAGTAAAATTTTATGGCCAACATTTTTTTCGCGCCCTTTCCCTTTTTTGGTGAAAAGGCCATTATGCTCTACAAAAATATTTTCCAAAACATTTCCTACAAAGTTGCTGCATATACCCTATATCTCATATACAAAGAAACCATAGTTTTATATGCCTATATGCTGCAAGAACAGGCCAGAGCTAAGAAAATTTAACCGTCCAACCAAAACTCCAATGTGATCTTTCCAAGCATCGACATAAGTATATTTTTTTTTTTTTTGAACTTAAATTTGACTAAATTGTCATTAAATATTTAAAACACATATCAAAGTTGCAGTAGTATAAGATTTTTGATAAAATCTGTAATGAGTCGTATAATTTAGCTAAGTACTGTGTATTTTTTTGTTTCCTTTCTTTACCAGCATTTTCCTCAGTTTTATTAATTAATTTATTGTTTTTTCAGTTTAACTAGAAGAATGGATAGCGAACTATTAAATGCATTACATTTTGGTTTCAAGCATTATTGCCAGATTTGCTAATTTCCCTGCATTTGTTCTATTGTTAAAGGGGCTGGAAGAAATTTTTCCGATTTTCGTCCTTAAATTGCAGACTTCTTTAAATGACGGCGCTGATACACCTAAAAAATTTTTTTGGTACAATTAAAGATTTTAATTAAATTTAGATACAAATTTCATTAAGTATTTAGTAGTGGGTACCGAATATCAGATATTTGATCTTATTTTTTTTTTTTTTTTGATTAATCAATAAACCTCGGTAGACTGATTGGTAGCGCGCTGATCTATTAGTCTGCGGGTTGCGAGTTCGATTCACAGCAAAGACTCTGAGTGTTTTCTGCAGACACGCAAAAAGAGCTTCGCAGATAGTGTTGCCTTGAAAAAAATTATCTAATCCATACTTTAATTAGAATTAAACAACAACTTAATATAGGGTTTTTTACGAAACATTATAGTAAATAATTAAATAATTTTTTTATTCGGAATTAAAAATATTTAGATAGGTAGTTTGCGCCAGCAGAACTCAGTCATTTCTGAACCGATTTTGAAAATGCGTACTTTATTGAAAAGTTATTGCTTACAGATTGGTCCCATTTTAAAATTTAAGGGTGCCCCCATGCAACATACATAATTTTTCGTGTATTATGAACCGTAAAGGGCTCTCTCTTTAGCTCCTAATAATAAAATAAACGGATATAGACAAACATATAAAATTTACATAGAACCTATATTGCTATTAAGTCAACTACAACAATTATAAGATTTGAACTTGGAAATTAAAATCGCTCAACGTACAAGGAAAATCATATTCTAGGGATCAAAATAAAAAACTTTGCCCAAGAAACCAAACCTCTAAAATGAATTTCGATGTATATAATTTAAATTTAAATTAAAGGGTGACCCAATAGTTGATGTAGTTTGACCCATATGGCCCTATCTCTGGAAACATTATAGACAGATGCTTTGAATTTACATGGAAGATATATTATGTATATTACAAAATTTTAAAATTTGTTGCTGAAATCTGAAAATTTATAAAAAATTATGGTAAAAATGGGCCAATTTGAGGGAAGGAAAAATTTTAAATATGCAATAAAATTTTTATAAATTAAGCTAATCAAAAAATTTTGCCCATAAAGTCTACATACGGACTAGGGCTCATAAAATACTTTCAAAAACAATTTGGAGTATATATAGCTTTATTACAGCAGTCGTCTTTTTTTGATCCCAGATTTGGCATTTTATAATATATAGGCTAAATGCAAAATTTCGATGTAAAATAGGTCATATTGTGGGACCTCGATCTTCTACACGGATGATCAATTTTTTAAGATTTTTTCTTTTTTAAACGTACTCACAAATAGTTAGCTTATATAAAAATATAAAGGTTTTATATATTCCTTAAGAAAATTTTTTCTAAAAAAAAAAACGTTAATGACCTTTTTTGGGTTAAAGTACACAAAAATGCAATAATTTTGGATTTTGAATTAATTGAAAATCGTCTAGTTTTTAACTCAGTGGAGATACAATCTTCAAATTTATCAAAAATATTTAGAATTTAGCTCGCTAACTACGATAAAAAACTTAAAAAAAATTGGTAAAAATGGTACCCAATATTTTGAAAAAATTGGACCAGGGTAGCGAAAAATTAAAAATTTTATTTCCTAAAATGCTTATAACTCAACCATTTTAAATTATTATTTGCAAATTGAGATACCAGTTTGTAGGTATTGACAAGAACTTTAAGACCTTGTATAATTTTCAAAAATCAGAATAAAACTAAAGAAATGGCAAGCTGTAAAAGAATTTTCAGGTGCGAGGTTCCCAAATTTGAGACCACATAGCGCCATCTTTATAGGGTTTATGGCACCCATCTTTAAAACTTAAGTTCAGATACGTCTCTGTTATGCTCATGCCAAATTTTAGATCAATCAGCCTAGTCGTTTATAAATGACTAGTTTATTTCCAAAATATTTTGATTCTGCCCCACTGTGCATTGTAGATGATTTATATTTGAAGTGTTATTAGTTTTCACCTCTATCGGCTGCCTGCATTTTTTTATTGAACAGATTCTTTTAGCCCAACTCTGAAGATTTTATATAAAATTTTCCTGGCAACTGTGGTTGCAAATTGTTTGCTCTATCTCTGTACAAATAATTACAAGCAATAACGAACATTAGGTTCGTTAACTTAAAATTTTAAATACTCTTTTAATAGCAAAACTTTCTTATAAAACGTAGTTTTAGAAATCATTTATTTAATTTATTTTAAAAAAAATATTTATTAATTTTTAGAAAATATTTGCACAGCTGCTATTAAAGTGTTGATGCATCATATTCGTTGACCAAGTTAGTATTTGCTATTTATAAGCAAGTGCGATTAGTGAAAAATTTCAGTAGATTAACTTATTTTTGCTTGTTCGCTGTTCACATCCTAAGGCCTGAAAGATGAAAATTTTATTTTCATTAACGCTAATTTTGGCCAGTTTTTGGTTTTCTGCTGCAGCATCTCAACGAGGACGTCATAGTCAGGCAAAGGCTAACAGCTACTCGTACAATTATCCCGGCTATTATGATTATCAAGGACCGGGTTATTATCCCAACTATTATGATTATCAAGGACCGAGTTATTATCCTAACAATTATGATTATTACCAGCCCAATTATCCAGACTATTATAACTATGGCTTTATATAAACATTTATATAAAAGATCGTAAGCTAAAGAAAAATTCAAATATTTGTTTAAAATATGCACGCATTATTTTTAGAAACTCATGGCAATTGAAATTAATAAACATATTTTACTCCCTTCTTTCTCTCTTTTTTTAATCACATCTTCTTTTGAAAGTGAATTCTAGATATAGACGTGCTTTTTAACCTCCTTTATCATTACTCAGTTCTGCACAATTCCTGGTAGATACTCTTGGTCTTAGTGTTATTTGGATATATGTATATTAGTATTTTTCTTGTCACGACCAAGAAGATCTATTGTGTCCCCTGCGAGGTACTAAAGCACATTATCTAGACCTAATCTCCTAAGGAATCGCAGGGTTGTAATTGGTTCTAGTGTTGACATATCCCCATTTATTAGTAGGAGCTTGTACAACTGGCTGTATATGTACCCTCATAGAGTCACATGCTACAACCACTTTAGTGATTTTAGATTGTCGACTAGCGACTGTCGACCTTCTTTCTCATCACACAGTCTCAAGTAATTGCTAGCATACGTTCAAGGCTCAGTTTCCCCATGGCATTCATTCACACACAATGTGCGCTATCGTTTCAGCATCCTTCAGGCACAGTCTTCAAGTATCATCTTCTTCGATTTTCATCTTGGCTAGATGATATTGATGTTGTTCTCCATATACTTATATAACGCCTTCCGCAATGAGATTGTGGATCCAGTCTTTAGACTATCTTTCTTCTACTAATTCGTTCTATCTACATTTGAGCTTTATTAAATGCTTACATCTGATTTAGTCTGATGTCCCCACAATTCCCCCAACGTATAATCTTTATTAGCACCAGCCAGTCCTGAGTATTCACGCACAACGTTTGCTGTTTCCCTTTTATATTTACACCTCGTTTCGTTTTGATCGGATAAATATAGTAGGCTGATTAAAAATTATAGTAACTAATACAGAGGATAGTAACAGTATTAGTTAACCCCACAAATTGGCGTGTTTCCTTCACCTAACGGTGGTCTTACGACTGGCAGAAAACAATGACAATGATTGGAAGGGCAACGCTAATACCCCTTGTTTAGAAGTTGGAGACTATATAAACTCCTAACATTGAATTAGTGCCTTTGTTGTGATTGGGTAAATCCCAGTGGAGCTACCGGTTCCAGTGGTATCAGGGCCTGGGGACTGGTATCCTTGTATTCCCCGGAAGTATTGACGTCAAGGTGTTAGAAGTTAACAACACAATATGCCCTTGGGGACGAAAATCGAATCTACATATGTTATCAAGATTTACCTCAGTATCTGTCAGTGTTGCCCCTAAGCTGAGGGTGGCCTTACCACTGGGTGCAATTATAGCAAAGACCAGTACATACTCCCATTGTACAATACAAACACTGCACAATGTACAATAAGAATATTGGGCAACGAGTAACAATTTATAGAACATCCCAAGCCTTTACACATGTTCTAACCCTTTGTTTAGGAGTTTTTAGACATCAGACTCCTGACACTCTATTGGTGCCTTCTGTTGAGAGTGCAACAGCACGCTTGACTAAATTTGCCCCATCCAAGGTCCAAAGGGACCTCGGGGATCAATTTTCTTTTTTTATTTTTTTAATTTTTTTAGGATTTTCCTGCAATCTATGTATATTGCGTAAGGATGGTCAGACTAAAGCAAAAAAAAAAACTTTGAAAAAAAATTTCTTCATATTGACAGCCTCACAATGGGCCATGCTCCTGGTTACCCACCTGGTCAAAATTTTACAAAAATTTTACGAAAATTTTCTTACAAAAATTTACAAAAAATAATCTAAATTTGTAAAAAAATTTTACAAAAAAATTTCTAAATAATTTTTACAAAAAATTGGTGAAAAATGTTTACAAAAAAAATTCTAAAAAATTTTTACAAAAAGTTTTCTAAAAAATTTTCTAAAAAAAAAATTAGAAAAAATTTTCTAAAAATATAAAATAATATTTTTACAAAAAATTTTTATTAAAAAAATTTTCCAAAAAAATTCTCAAAAATTGTTTTACAAAAAATTTTAAAAAATTTTTCAAAGAAACAACAAAATATCTAGCATTACTATGTGAAGGGTATATAAAATTCGGCATGGCCAAATTAGTTGCTTTAGTTCACTAAAGAAATAAATCAGAAGATACTGTTTAAATTCAGCCTTAGATATTATTAGAAAAATTAGGCCACTTAGTAATTTAATTAAAAATGTATCAAATTGCAAAGCCTACAATTCAGGTGGTAGTATTTCAAGGCCTTAGAAGTCACCTAATATCAGAAGTTTACTTATATAATAATCAGAAGTTGGGTGTTTAAAACTTATGCCAAAACTACTCAATCGCTAACTGTACGTAGAGAAATTGTGAACAAATTTTTCGGATCCGTTAATTAGTTAATTACTTGTTAATTAGCTACGCACATCGTAACTAACATTCTAAAAAATATGCAAAATCTAAAAAATGCAGAGTTTTTAGGAAGTCAAATCCGTAACCCCAGATTGATAGCCTTCAATCGGTCAATAAAGGCAGAAAACAGCCTGGATCTAAACATCTAAGGCCCTTGTAATTTGCTATGTATGGCTATTTATTATTTAATTCCCCTATAGCCCCCTATAGTTTTTTGTTCTAAATAATTATTAGGATAATTTTAATTTACTCTTAAAGAAGATTTATTACTATAAAAGTAAAATTCCCTAACGATATATTAAAACTAATATTTATAAACAACACTATAGTTACCGATTTCCTTAAGGATTTCTTCATTTTAATAGTCATTATTTTGAAATGTTTGTACTCATTGTTATTGATAAAACAATTGGTCTTTTAAATGAACAAATTAGATTTCAATTAGAAATATGTATAACTGGTAATTTGTTAACTAAGGCATTCATTAATTACGAAAGTTTCCTAAACACATATAGAAATGGTATTAATACAAGGAACACATTCACACCTACAGAAAGTGTGTGTGTGTGTTACACGTTCGCACCTACACTTTCTTAGTTGTTTTGGGTTTACTTGTATAAGCTACCGGTAGTACTGAGAGTATATTTAAAAGCCAGTGTTTTCTTTTTGCATTGCCATAATGCCTTACAATTCCTTAAACCAAATTAACTATTAAGTCTACACATCAATACAAATATTGAAACTGTTACAGGGGCGTGTTTGTATATGAAATATTTTTTGAAAATTTTATTACCTAACTAGCAGTGCCCGCCACGTCGTGGGCGTCCTGACAATATTTTACTCGATTTTGCTTTGAAAGTATTCCACACCAATTGAAAGACTCTTACTTTTATAGTGCTTCAGTTATGGTTTATGTGTTTACTTTATGTAAAGGTGCCCATCCCTGGATAAAATTCTAAAATTTATAAAAAATACAATGAAATTTATAATCAAGCTTAAGTTCGTTTTTATTCTCTCTAAGAAAGAATTAATTAAATTACAAATTAGGTGATAATATTAAAGAAAAATTGGGAAAATTTAATTTTTAGACACCAGCAACGAGTGGAATGCACATTTTCTAGACAGCCACGTCCGTCATCAGCACTACTTGTATCTAATCTACTTAGGGTAGTGTTTTAGTTGTAAGCATCATCTATTTAACCAACCAAACCCAGATAAAGGAATACGAGAAAACTTGTATTCAATTATCAATCGTCAATTGGTGAGAACGAAGTCTACCACTACCTTAAGCTTCCCTCTTGTTGAATATTTTTACTTTAATATTTACCACCTATATTTTGTTGTTCCTTCAGCGAACCTTCGGTTAGCAATGAAGTTACTTTTTGTTTATTTGTTTTACTTCCAACATTCGTTTTTAGTTAACACTAATCTAGTATCAAACCAAACTTTGTTGAGTAAACAAGATTGCGCGGTGCTCTGCGATTTTTAATTTTGAAAATTTTAATTATTATTAGTCGAACTGTTTTACGTATTACATACAATGAAATTTATAATCAAGCTTAAGTTCGTTTTTATTCTCTCTAAGAAAGAATTAATTAAATTACAAATTAGGTGATAATATTAAAGAAAAATTGGGAAAATTTAATTTTTAGACACCAGCAACGAGTGGAATGCACATTTTCTAGACAAAGCTTGATTATAAATTTCATTGTATGTAATACGTAAAACAGTTCGACTAATAATAATTAAAATTTTCAAAATTTATAAAAAATACTAAAATTCAAAAAAAAAAAAATTGTAAGGTGTGTAGAGGTGTGTAGAGGTGTTTAAAATATTTTAATAACAATGTGTAGGGGTGTTTAAAATATTTTAATAACAATGTAATTCCACAAAGTAAATATGAAAATTAAATACAAATTTTATTCAACTTTCGCCATCTATTGCGCATTAGTTTTTAAAATATCCCACTTTCAAAAATAAAAAGCTGTGTTGAAAAAATAACTGTATTGAAAAAATAACTGTGTTGAAAATACAACCTTGTTGAAAATACAACCGTGTTGAAAAATTCTAGTTTTAAACCGAAAATATCAGTACCATTAAACCGGAAATTGCGTTTTTCGTGGCTTTTTCTCCACTTTCTTTTAGAAATAAGAAAGTATCCTATATTGGGATCAGGATACTAAGGTCACTCCTCACAAAATTTTGTTAAAATCCATCGAGTAGTTATTACGTGATGCGAACACAAATGAAAAGCAGACAGACAGACGGAAATAAGTTATTATTTTATTTTATGTAAAGATATGGATTTTTTTCTCTCTACATGAATTTTAATAAAAAAAAATGCTGGGAGGTACCTTAGTACCTCGCTTCAATTATGGTATATTTTTTTCCGTAAAAATATCTTATTTCCAAGTGGATTTAGAGATAAAACATCGCATGTACATAATATTACCCATTTAAGTGACTGGTGAAAAGGTGCTGCCCTTTTTAACCGACTTCAAAAAAGAGGGAGGTAATCAATTCGTTTCAATGTTGCTTTTTTATGTATGTGCGAGCAGCACCCAGACATTTCTGAACCGATTTTGAAAATTTGTTCTTTATTAGAAAGGATATGTTTACAGATTTGGTCCATTTTAAAAGAAGTTTAAAAATTTAAAATTTAAAGGGTGTCCCCATACAGCATATTCGTACATGTGTTTTTGCGTGAACCGTAAAGGGCACCATTTTTAAATTAAAAAAACAAACTGTGTATCACTATAACTGCCAACAACAGGAAGAAAAATTAAAGGGTGTCCCATAGGTGACGTCAATTGACCTATATGGCTCTATCTTTGAACAAACAGAATGTCCGTTATAATAACAAGTACAAATATTTATAAGTAGAAATTAAAGGGTGTCCCAATAATTGATGTAATTTGATGTATGTATATGGAAAAACTTTTGAACCGTAACTGAGAGACGGTTCAAATTTATAAAGAACCTGTAGTTATAAGTCCGCTATAACAACAAGTATAAAATTTTAATTTGGAAACTATTGTCACCTATATGAACCTATATTTCGAACCGTTATAGACAAACACTTAGAAATTAAACAGAATCTCCACTACTATTTCCAGTATAATAACAGGTATAAATATTTCATATTATAAATTATATTATTATAGGGTGTATCAATAGTTGATGTAAATTGATGCATATGGCCAAGTTGTTGAACCGATATAGACAAACTGTTGAAATTTACAAAGACTCTGTATGGGCAAGTCCTCTATAATAACTCTTTAATTTCAAATTGTACATCGTATACTGATGTAACGAAAATAATTTAAGCAGCAAAAGTTAATTCATTAAATCTGCAGATGATCCAATATCCTTTTATTTCAAAAACGTGCTTTTTATGTCTTCAAAGATTATTGTACACCCTATGTTAAAACGTGTGTTACAATCGATGATATAAATTAGTTCAATAATGAAAATACTATAACCAGAATTAAAAAACAACGTTTTAAGAGACATACATATATAGGGTGGTTAAATTTTAAGGGCCGATGTTAAATGTGAACCACACCTAAACTTCAAGCTTTTTCTGCCTTTAATTTGACATTTCTCAATTTCAGTCTAACTCAATTTGAGCCACGGAAAGATACACCATCGAGCAATATTCAGAATGGTAGCAAGAAATGGCAACGTTGGATGATCAATTTGCGACGATAATCATCTTCAGTGATTAGGCACATTTTCACTTCAGTGGATTCGTCAATAAGCAGGATTTCCGCATTTGGGCGAATGATAATCCAAGAGTGATTGTCGAAAAACTAATGCACGCACAAAGAATGAGTGTTTGGTGCGGTTTATGGGCTGGCGGCATCATCGGGCCGTATTTTTTTCAAAATGAGACCGGTCAGGCAGTTACTGTGAATCGAGTTCGCTATCGTGAGATGATAACGAACTTTTTATGGCCCAAACTGGAAGATATAGATGTGGACATTATGTGGTTTCAACAGGACGGTGCCACTTGCCACACAGCTAACGAAACAATGGCGCTTTTGCGCGACAAATTCAATGGCCGTGTTATCTCAAGTGGTGGCGATGTCAATTGGCCGCCAAGATCATGTGATTTAATACCGTTGGTCTTATTTCTTTGGGGTTATTTGAAAGAAAAGTTGCACGCAAAGAAAAAACATGGTTATTGTATGGTCACGGCAACCACACTATGTTCTCTGTAACAATAGATGTTTGCTGTGAACAAATTATAGTTATTTAAAACAATACTTTAGTCACGATAAACAAGTTTTTTGTTAACAGTTAATCATTCAATGGTTATACACACCAAAAAAGCGACATGGTTGATTTGAAACATATTAAAATTCAAACCACAACCAAATTATTTTTAATATTTAAAAATTATAACCATAATATATTATTATTAAACATATTATGTTAAGTTTGACTAAAAATAAACGAATAATGTTTGGTTTTAAAAATACATATTTTGGTTTTGACATTTTTTCAGTTCAGAAATATGTGTGTAAGCTATCGGTTCATCTAAAACCGTAAAAACATTAAATACATATTTGTTGTCAATAAATAAATTTGTTTTTTATTATAAATGATAGTTTTAAATTAATTATATCAAACACATAAAAAGGTAAGCAGAAAATATCAAAATATGTATGTAAGTCTAAATGGAAATATTCGTGTATTTGTTTTTTGTTATTTATAAATATATTTGTATGTTGTCACATATAACCATTTACATGTTTCAAATTATATTATAGTATGTTTATATTATAAACATAACTATGGTTATATTTTACAATCTTATTTTTATGTAAGACAATAATATGTTCCAACGACAACAATATTATTTTTATATATAACCATATAATTCAACCATAACATGTTGCTCTTAGATTATGGTTACCTCAACCATGTTTTTTCTTTGCGTGTGTACATCGATACGCCAGCAATAATTCAAGAGCTTATGGATGAGATAACTCGGCACATTAACGGCATAGAACCTCCACTATGCCTCAACGTCATCGAAAATTTGGAGCATCGGATAAAGGTGTGCCGCCGAGTTCGCGGCGGCCATTTAGCCGATATTTTGTTCCATACATAATTGAACCATACCAATATTATCAAAATAAAAAGATGTGACAATAATTTCCTAAATAATTTGTATTTTATTCAAAGTCAACATCGGCCCTTACAAATTTAACCACCCTTTATAAATCACAATTAAGAAAAATGTCATTAAAAAGTGGGGGCACCTTAGCGATATTTTAGGGCAAAAGTTTTTACAAATCAAGATGCCACAGAAACGACCTTGTTTTTAAACCTCACCAACCACCAAGCTTGTCTTTTTTCGGCAAAGAAAGTAATAAAATGTTAAATAAATTGTAAAACTAGTCCCTCGAATCTTTCTTGAAAAAAATTTATATACATCAACTCAAATATTCCTTTGGAAATAATAAATGTTGCTCAAGATTTTTATACGAATTCGAATAGAGTACTAGGCTTTAGGAAGTACCTATCTTTTAAAAACCCATAACTACAGGGTAAGAGAACTTGTACGATAGAAATAACACCTAAAAGTATGCTACATATACTTATTATCTTAATAACAAACAATTAAACAAACACACAAGCAATCACACATTTTCATACGAATGTCTATATAACAAAACTCATTGTTCTTTTAGAACAATTAAAACCTAAAACAACAAGTAAGGAAAACAGGAATAAATACTAAACATTGCAACAGTCATAGAGTCAATTTATGTGTACAAGTATTTGTAACTCATTGAAAAGATACATTTTTTTATGTACTTTTTGTTGCTTGGAAAAAATTAGAAAATGAAGGAAAATGAACAGTAAAAAAAATCCTATTGTTGAGTCCTATTTTAAAGTAATTGTTGCAACTTTTTGTTTTTGCTTACTAAACTGCAAAAACAAATGCCAATAAAGTATTGTTTTTACTAGACGAGAGCAAAGTGAAAGATAGAAAAACAACAATTAT
This sequence comes from Phasia obesa, assembly GCA_949628195.1. Classification (NCBI taxonomy): domain Eukaryota; kingdom Metazoa; phylum Arthropoda; class Insecta; order Diptera; family Tachinidae; genus Phasia; species Phasia obesa. The sequence continues at coordinate 140,106,070 of OX451216.1, read as the reverse complement.
AGACAAGTCAAAAGAGTTGTTCTTATTGTTGGTTTATATTATTTCTACACTTTTTACAAAAAGTTCTTTTTGTTTCAACCTCCTGCTGTACTTGTTACTGTTGCTACAATTTTAATTGCCATTTATTACGGCAATTCTTGTTTTTGTTATTTAGGTGTCTGGGTATGAGGAAATGCTAGTGTGTAGCTGTTTAATAGGGCTAGTTGTGTTAGGGAAAGTGGCGTGTATTTTGTAAAACTAGTATTGTTAACACATGCATGTACATGAATTGTTACGCCTTTAGTTTTTTAAATTATTTTCTTTTTATTTTTGCGATTAAATGTTGGTGTGAAAGCAGACACGATATTGGTGTTGGTTTGATAAAGTTGGGTTGCTTAGTAAAACTTGTAATTTTTTTTTTGTAAATTCCGTTTTGCTTTTGTAAAAAATTAGAAATTGGAATTCAATTAGGTGAAATTTATTGCAATAATTACTTGCAGCTGAGATGAGAGTCTTCACAATTATCGAACATGCTGCTAAAACTTTAATTTAGTTAATTTGTGCTACAAAGCCTTAAAATAGCATTTTATGGAGTTGGGCCTCCGTACACACCAATTAAAGGTGTTAACTGGTTTTGATTGAAATTTAATTAATTAATTAATTAATTGATTATTTTTTTAATATATTTTTTTTTTGATTTAAATAAATATATATTTGAATCAATTTAAAAATTAATTAAACTTTAATTTAAAACTTAACTTTTTTCTATGTAGACTGATAGGTATAGCGCTTGTCTATCAGCCGCCTAGGGATTGAGGGTTCGATACCCATCAAAGACCCTGGGTGTGTAAACAAAACATTTGCATGAGCAAGCTCATCTAAGTCACCTATCTTATGTACCGGTTAACCTGGCAAGGTTTCCATCTAGCTTGATATAGTTTTTCTCAGGCGGTCCCAACCGCATCCGCTAGTCGCACGTTCTAACACAAAACAAAAGTTTACAAAAACAAACTTACTAACGCTAACATCACCAGACTAAACAATTTAACTACAGAGATATATTTTCTCCCTTTTTATTCCCTCCCAACTTAGTCGCTATGGCATCCAAGGCATTTTTCTATCAGCGATCCTTATTCTCCCTAAACCTCTTCTCAACTTACCTCACCAGCTCATGAGCAAGTGGTCATACTCGAGAACACAAACTAGCCTACTGTACACATGCCTACTTATACCATACTATTAGTGAGCAAACCTCTATTCGTATCATAAACGCAATGAGCTGACCAAGTAAAACGAACTTTCTATCCTAGTGAGTGCCGTGTTTACTCGTCTCATGTTCGAAGCACTCAGTATGTCTTGTTTAGTAGTTGTGTAGAACTTTTGGTGCGTGTTGTCTGCATTAGTTTTTTTTTTTTTTGCATTCCTTCAGAAATGAAGCCCTAAAAGTGAACGTAATTAATGTTGCTTAAAAATTCTATTTGTTTTACTTGTACACTCGAACTATGTTCGTGTTCCACTCAAAGCGTAAAACTGCTTGAACTCGCTTAAGTTCATTGTCATTATATTCAACATTTACTCATACTTATTTTAAATTGCTTATGAAAACTCTGCAAGCTCATCACATTAAGGTCGCTGGCCTTCGCTGTTTATTAATGTCCACGCAACGTTAATCGTGTGGCATGAACAGACATGAATTCAATGAAATATTATAATGAGCATTTTAAGAGCTTCGTTTTTGTACTCATGCAGTACAAACATATCCGGAGCTGTGCAGGTAGTGTTGTCCTAAAAAAATTATGCAGATAAAAAAATTTAAAAAAATCATACATTTGTAACAAAATTATTTATACAATTAAATTTGATTTAATATTTTATTTATTGTATGTTTATTGTAATTGAACTAATAATAAATATCTTGTCTCTAGTTGCTTCTGTCATTTGAGGATAATCTCTCTGATGTTGGGACAAGGGAAGCAATATTTTTCCTTTCAAGTATAATGTAAATTCGAATATATGTTATGGTCCTGCGACTTTGGATTCATTTCAATCTTAGCAAATACGGTAAAGCATGTGTACTGCTATTTATGCTATAGATTTTTATAAAAGTTCAAGTTAATTTGCACAGCTTTTAACATCATTTGAGTCAATTTTGCTGCTATGCCGATCAAGATGAATGCTAAAGTATTTCACCTAAGTAGACATAATTTGGCTATTTATTTCAAGAGAAGGCACGAATATCTATGGAGAGTGAGACTTCGAATAATGCCTAAAGATACGTGGCCTGGCTATTATATATTTTTTATACTTTATATTTTGTAGGGTGAATATCGAGGCAGACCACTAACTTCATGGGTATCTTTTGTACCCTCTTTGTTCTTCAATGATTTCTGGTATTCGCCTGTTAATTCACAGCTACCTTATTTTCATTGAGTCTCGAGCTGTCACTAGCCTTTTACTCTCGACTGTAGTGACTTCAGACTGGCGACATTCTTCCTCATCACAAGGTCCTGTTGTAATTGCTAAAATGGGTGCCTCAGTAGGCCAGTATGTAGTGTACTTTCTATCAGTCTGGGGGACGTGGGTTCGATTCCTACCCTAGACTCTGGGTGTTTCACTACGACTAGTGAAGATGTTTATTTATTTATTTATAGATAAACTAGCTGTGCCCACACACATTGTGTGCCTTTATATAAAGGATCAAATTAAAAATTTTTTATAAAATTCTAAAAATCATTGTAAAGGTCTGTAAAAGGTGTTTAAAATATTTTAATAACAATGTAATTTTACAAAGTAAAAATACAAATCAAATACAAATTTTATTCTATTGGCTATTTGGCAGTAAGTTATTCATATTTTGTTATTATTTTAAAACAGCGCCATCTGTTGTGCAACCGTGTTTAAAATATCCCACTTTCAAAACTAAGGGATGCCTTAAAGTATGTTAAATCGGTAAAAAAAAATCGGCGTACTTTCACTGCTTTTTTTCCACTTTCTCTTGGAGATATTGGAATCAGGATACTAGGATACATCTTCACAAATGAGTTACTGTTTTATTATATATATAGATAAATAAATAAATTAATTAATTAATAAACAATTGCTAACATTTGCCTAAGACTAAGGTGCCCATAGCAAGCCTTTATGTTAGCCCAAGCCTTTATGTTAGCCAGTCTGTTGGACATCTACACAAAATGTGCTGTGCCATCTGAGCCTCTATCCAGGCACTGTCTGCAAGTATCCTCTTATCCAGATAATACTGGAAATTTTCGTCATCTGTCACTATATCAGTTAAACATTTGTAGGCACCCAGATTATATACATTCCCCGTTTTGGTCTTACTGCCAATTTACAGTGAAAAATCGCATCGAACCAATAATGTCGGAATAATAGACTAGCACTCTACCAACTATCACCCGATTAATCTCTATAATAATCAAAATAATTTCAATTGTAGCTTTCCAACAACAAGCCGCTTTTAAAAACACCACTCAATTCAGTTAAAAGCTACAGTGTTTTGCAGCCTTCTCGCGAATTGTTGGATAGTGCGCCGCCAGTTGGCATAATCTTTTTTTTTCACCTTTATCGGAATATTAATATTCCTCTTTAGCTACATCGGGACTTTATTGTTAGTACAAGAGTTGCATATAATTGGTTTTATTGCCGATGCTGAGAGGTTGCCAACAGCCTTATAAATATCTGAAGTAGTTCTATCTAGGACAGCCCATTTATCATAATTGAGTAGTTACCAGAAGGAAGCTTAGCTAATATCCTTTCAGATGATAGATATAAATTTAGTAAACTAGTTTTGATTTTTATTACGCATGGTCAATTTGGTTTTGAACTCCTAATTGGTTTAAACTTCGGCTACATCTTTTGTCATTTTTAACCGACTTCAAAAAAGAAGGAGGTTATCAATTCGTCTGAATGTTGCTTTTTTATGTATGTCGCCGCCATTTCTGAACAGATTTTTCAATTTTTTTCAGTTTGGTCCCGTTTTTAAACAGTGCAATATATTAAAAATTAAAGGGTGTCCCCATACAACATACATACGTGTATTAAGCACCGTGAAGGGCACAAAATTAAATTTTTTAAAAATTGCGTGTCGCTATAGCTCCCAACAGCAGAAATTAATAAATAAATAAATCTTAAAATTAAAGGGTGTCCTCATAGGTGACATAATTTAACCTATATGGGCCTATCTTTTGAACCGTTATTGACAAACCCTTGAAAATTTGACAGAATGTCGACTACTATGACCGTCATAAAAAATTTATAAATATTCACAATTTTAAATTAAAGGGTGCTCCAATAGTTCATTTAATTTGATGTTTATGGCCATACTTTTGAACAGTTGTACACAGACCACTGAAATATACAAAGAACCTGTATTCCTAAGTCTAAGTCTAAGTCTAAGTTTGGAAGTAAAAGAGTGACCCAATAGTTAAGGTGATTCTATGTATGTGACCAAACTTTTGAACTGTTATAGACAGACAGCTGAAATTTACAAGGAAGCTGTATTGCAAAGTCCACTATAGCAAGTATACAATTTTATTTCAGAAATTAAAGGGTGTCCCCATAAGTTATGTAATTTGATCTATATGGCCCTATTTTTTGAACCGTTAAACACAAACACTTGAAAATTAGGCAGAAGGTCCACTACTTTCTCTGGTAAAATAACAAGTATAAATATTTGGAATTATAATGTAAAGGGTGTCCCAATAGTTCATGTAATTTGATATATATGGCCATACTTTTGAACCGTTACAGACAGATAGTTAAAATTTAGAAAGAATCTTTGTGGCCAAGTCCTCTATAACAAAGGGTCTTTAATTTAAAATTAAAGGGTGTCCCAATAGGTTATGTTATTTGATCTATGTGAGCCTATCTTTGAAACCTTTTTAGACAGAGGCTTGAAAGGTGTCGCCATAAAAGCCGGATGCTGGTGAAAATAGCTTAACTTTTGCACAGTAATAGGGAGAGGCTTGACATTCATATAGTCTGTACTTTTTTCCCTCTAATTTTGGGGCATCTTTTATTTTGTTTAAATAGACTTCTTACAGATTAATTCGTTCATTTTTAGTTTAGAATTGGTGCCTTTCTATCTGTTTTGAAGTCGGTTTTTCTTTGCAAGAATTTAACTCGCCTTTTGAGCTTTCTTAGCTAATTCATGGATTACCATAATTTTTTAAGATCACCTATTCACCTTAATGCTTCTATGTTATTGAAAACTATCTTCTAGCGGGATTTATTTTATATTTATACAAATTCACTAGTGAAACTTTAAAAGAAATTTGTCCAATAGCATGGACCCATTTACCTCTCATTGTACTCTTTAAGCCAATTAGAGGCGCTAGATAAAACATTGAAATCGTTGTAATTTTGTAAACTGCAGTTCTGAACCCACCCGCCTTCCTATCAGACAGACATCTTATATATTTTTGATTTAAATCCAATACTGTAAAATAGCAACTCTTTGAAACCTTTATTAAGCATTTTTTGTTTGTAACTACAATTCTACATAATAATTAAGTCATAATACGGTTAAACCTTCCAATGACATACTTAAACTTACACTGATGTTTTTACTTTCATGCAAAGCGCTGATAAAGGGATACCAACTACAGGCATGCAAATTATTTATAGTTAAATACTTGTTAATTGAAATATCAGTTACCACAATATTTTTGTTTTTGTATGCAAATTTATGCCATTTCAATTTCATTTTCATTACAATTTATAATCGCTATAAAACTTTTTTTTTTTAGCCTACTGCTAAATGAGGTGAACCAGTGTTTGAATCGTATTAAAATTGTTGCCAATTTTTTTTTTATTATTTTAACATTTTTGTACAATTTATTATAGATTAAAATGAAAATGTTGGTGTGCAATTTGTTAATGTATAAGTTATGACAATAGTGGTGAAAAACATTAATACAGCCGAAAGACGAAAATTGAAGACCCCTAAATTGATGGATTTCTTGACTATCAAGTAGCTGCCCGGAGTACTAGAGATTAGTGATTCTTTCGAGTACGTTGCTCTAAAATTACTGTGTACTTTATAGGGTTTTACTACCCTTCAATAGTAGAAAAGAAGCTATACTGTCACTTCCTTGCACTTTTTTTTACTGTTGCACTGTGTTATTTATAGTCTATAGCACGTCTATAATGTTCAAGTTCAAAACAACAAAAAATTCCAGGAAATACGACAACATCAAACAATGTTCAAATACAAGAAATAGGTTAGTAAAAAATTGCTGTTTTTAAGGGAGAAAGTGGTATTTCAGGTGTCTACACGCAAAGAAAAAGCATGGTTATTGTATGGTCACGGCAACCACACTATATTCTCTGTAACAATACATGTTTGCTGTGAACAAATTATAGTTATTTTAAACATTACTTTAGTCACGATTTTTTTTTTGCATTTTTTATTTATTGTATCTTCAATATAATTGAACTATCAGTAATTACTCATATCTTAAGTCTAAAAAAATAAATATACTTGTTTAGTCCAACCAGTGCTGGACAAAAAAAAATGTATGTTTCACGGTTACTGTAATTTGCGGCTTATCCCTCTGATGTACGGATGATGATGTACGGTCACGATAAACAAGTTTTTTTTTAACAGTTAATCATTCAATGGTTATACGCATCTAAAAGCACCATTGTTGATTTTAACCATATTAAACTTCAAACCACAACCAATTTTTTTTTTAATATTTAAAAATAAAATTATATTTATAACCACAATATATTATTATTAAACATAGTATGTTAAACATAGTAGGTAAACATCATAAAATACCTAACATCCAAACACTTTATGATACACGTTTCTACTGTGATAATTATAACACGTTCTATATTACTATACAAAATCCACTACGCTTTTCCCATCTATGGCTGGTGCGCTCCTTCACTCATTAAACTGATTCAGGGTCCATATGATGCCGCAATAAGACGTAGTATTGGGGCCTTTAGAACTACACCCATCAGGAATAGCCTAGCAGAATCTGGAATTTCTTCTATAAAAAACCGAACTACCCATCTTACATTAAAATTATTACCAAAACTATTTATCTGCCGCAATCATATTATTTACAAAGCAGTCATAAAAGCTAAAAAGTGTGTAAGGATACCTAAACTTCCATCTTTAATCGTCAAATTGTTAAAATTTTTACAATATATTAATATAAATATTCACCCAATTTTAATAAAGCAGCCAACTGAACCTCCATGACTCTTGAATAAATCATCATTCATTCTAACATTAGCAGAACTACCGAAACACTCAACCCCTGCTGTTGTCTATCAACAAATGTTTCACAACATTGCAAACCAGCTACCTCAAAATTCTAGTCTTTTGTATATGGATGACTCAAAAACTAACTACAACACTACATTTGCTTTAGTCAATGATAACGGATTACTTATATGCAACGGTTTTATAGACAGCTATTGCTTCAACTTTACTGCCGAAGATGTCGCACTATTCGCTGCAGTTGATTATGCCTCTAATACAGAAACAAAATTTGTTATTTGTACAGATAGTCTCTGGTCCATTCAAGCCCTGCTAAATCCTCATTATGACTCAGAACTTATTAACAGAATACGAAATATTCGTATTCACCATTCTCATAAAATCAAAATAATATGGCTCCCATCCCACGTTGATATGCCCGGTAATGAAAATGCTGATCTAGCCGCAGAAGAAGCCAGTAGAAGACCACTGATAAAATACCCAACTTGGGAAGTACGCGTTATCCTTAATGTCACCTCTATCTATCTTAAAAGTCTTAAAACTGAACAATGGTCAACATATCAACACAGTTACAAAACCTTTAATCCACTAGGGGATAAACCAATCTACCCAAAAAAAAAAAACACCTAAGAAAGAAACCAACACATACATTCGCCTGAGATTGGGTCACTGCAAATTTTCCCATAAACACCTCATCGAAAAAACAGCTCCCCCACACTGCACAACGTGTGACAAGAAATTAGATGTTCTTCACATCCTAGACGAATGTATTTGCTATAAAACTATCCGATATAACATCTTCGGATCTAATCTACCAACTGATCTCCTAAAAATTATATGTGATACAAACATTAAGCTAATCTATAAATACTTATTAAATACAAACATGATTAACAAAATTTAATTATTTGTAAATGACGGAGTCGAAAGCCTTAGCTGCTAGCACTCCTTTTTTCTATTAAATTAGTAGATATAATTATATTATGTTACTAATAAATAAATAAATAAATAAAAAATACATATTTTGGTTTTGGCCTTTTTTCAGTTCAGAAATATGTGTGTAAGCTATCGGTTCATCTTAAACCGTAAAAACATTAAATACACTTTTGTTGTCAACAAATACATTTGTTTTTTATTATAAATGCTAGTTTTAAATTAAAAATATCAAACATATAAAAAGGTAAGCAGAAAATATCAAAAAATGTTTTAATGTTCGTTATGTTTGTAAATCTAAATGGAAATATTCGTGTATTTGTTTTTTGTTATTTAATAAATATATTCATACGTTATCACATATAACCATTTACATGTTTCACATTATATTATAGTATGTTTATATTATAAACATAATTATGGTTGTATTTTACAATGTTATTTTATGTAAGACAATAATATGTTCCAATGGCAACAATATTATTATTATGGTTTAAAATAATATGGTTCAACCATGTTTTTTTTGCGTGTAGACATGTTCAGATTTTTTTTATATGTATGTTCACAAAAGTTTTTCAGTTTCAGGCTTTCGCTATAAGTATTGTTAGTGAAACTTTAAAAGTCCCTGAAAAAAATTAAAAAAAAATAAATATTTTCATTTTTTTATTTAAAAAAAGTGCAGCAATAAATTATATGTTGGTATAAAATGTTAATAGAATTCAATTTCTGCGAATCCTCAGCTACATTATTGCCGAACAAAGTTAAGCACTAGCACCTAGTTTGAATGAGATATTAGACGAAAACTGATGAAACCTTTTTTTAGGGCCCAGTGATTTTCCGAATTTTTCGAGGCCTTTTATTCTTGAAATTGTTTAAGTCGCTTTAGCCAATTAAATCTTGAGTTCCCCAAGGTAATATTTTGGGCACATTTTATACTTATTGTAAACTTTGGATATGGCAACTAGGAACTAGTGCTGGCAATTTTTGCTAATTTTAGTTACTCGATACTACTCAATACTTATCAATTGGGTACTCAATAGTTTTCAATACTTTTGTTTACGTAATAGAAACTAACTGTTAATCTGAGTTTTAATGAATGCGTTAAATTTTTTATATAATTTGTTTCTAAAACTACAAAGTTAAAAGCATTGTGTAATTAGTTTTGATTATTAATTACTCTACAAAATTACCAAATACTCGGTACTCGATACCCACTACTAAATACGTTGCCAGCATTACTAGGAACTAAGTCCCCACACGTCGACATTGCTGACAAAAGTTTGTATGATATCTACAAAAACACATATTCAATTTCGAAGATATGCAGAACAAATAGAGCTAAATTGGCAAAAATGTTCTCATATAACATTTAACTGGATATTAAACGTGAACAAAAAACGTCTTATTAGACTAACTTGATCATGTTCAATAATGAATTGGTCTCTTTTTTCTTGCACATGATTCCATGTGTATACAAATATTGTTGTGCTCTTAAATAAAAACATACAATAGCATTTGCTCTTCTTCCAACCAATGCAATATTTGTTGTTGTTTGAAATAAAATTTCAGTAGTGAATATTTTGTTTCAATAGTGTCTCTTGATATGAAATACTGTTATAGCAAACATGTATGTAAATGTATGATGTTAAAAGCAAGGGTTTGTACTTTGTATTTTAGTTATTTTATATTAATTTGCACGTTGAGTGATTGAAAATAGAAAACTGTAGTAGATTGAATTTTTTTAACTTTTATTGATGAATAAAAAAATCTAATTTAATCTTTTCTCTCAAAAATCAAAAATTTTACTCTCAAGAAAATTTAAGTAAAATGAACTAGTGAACAATATGAAATGCTCAGCATATTTATTGCACTTGATAAAACTGTCCGGTCAAATCAGGTGCACTGATTTTTGCACTGTTTGCTCTCTTGTTCTCTGTATTTACTGTTTAGTAATATTCGACTACACATACAATCAATATTTGCTTTTCAAAAACATGCAATACTGTACACTTTTAAACATTTTGCGCTCACGTTTACTGGATATATACTCATGCCCTTCTATACGAATAAATAACCAAGTGATAGTGATACCTCAACCTTGGCATACATCTTTATTTACGCTTAACCAGGAAAAGTTGTATAGAAGCAAATCAAATAATGTTGAAAGAAGTAAAAATAAATTCGATTAGTGGCAGAAACTAAGCCCTAAGCTTATATTGCAAGCTTCTACTTAAAAATCGATCGTTAAACCGATATGGTGGTGTTATGGTACTCTGCTTCAAACTTAGAAAAAAGTTTAAGGCGTCAAAATAAGATTCTACGTATGATAACAGTTTCTTCCTGATGTCTAACAAACTCCAACAATCACAAAGATCTAAATGTGCCATTTATTAGTTAAAGAAGAAATAGCGAAATTATAATTAATTTTATAGTACTTCAAGTATACGTATTTATTTGATATAAAGGTACCCATCCCTGGATAAAATTTTAAAATGTACATAAAAATGTTTAAAATATTTTAATAACATTGTAGTGCTGGCAAAGTATTGAGTAGTGGGTACCGAGTACTTGATACTCGATCATTTTTTTGGGTACTCAATACACAAAAGTAGTTAATCGATACTTTTACGATAGTATTTTTAGAAATAAAGTTATAAAAATATTTTACAACTACGATGATAAATTTCCTCTGCTGGTATGTAAACGGATGTATTAAGTACTATTGAGTACCCATATGAAAAGTATTGAGTTGTATCGACTAATTGAAAGTAGTAGAAATTGCCAGCACTAATTGTAATTCCACAAAGTATAAACACAAACCAATTCAAATTTTATTCAATTGTCTATTTGGTAGTAAGTAATTCATATTTTGTCATTATTTGAAAACAGCGCCATCTGTTGCGCAGCCGTGTTTAAAAAATTCCACTTTCAAAACTAAAAGACGCCTTTAAGTATGCAGTAAAAAAAATCTGCGTACTTTCACAGCTTTTTCTACACTTTCTCTCGGAAATAAGATACTTTTGCGGAAAAAAAGTATCCAATATTGGGTCGGGATACTAAGGTACCTCCTCACAAAATTTTGTTAAAATCCATCCAGTAGTTTTTGCGTAGAGAAAAAATAGTAAAAGTACGCAATTTTAGCGATATGCATACTTTAAGACACCTTTTATTCTTGAAAGCGGGATATTTTGGTAGGGATAAGACCCTTTATATAAAGTAAATACATAAACCATAACTGAAGCATTAAATAAATCAGTCAAGTGCGAGTAAGACTCACAAACTTAGGGTTCCGTACTATGTTTAGACAAACTTTAAAAATTCAAGTTGTTACCTATTACGGTTCAAAAAATATGGCTTTTTACGTAAAAATCATGTCTGTCGGAACACCCTCTAATTTTGTTATTCGTTATAGCGGCCATGGCAATTATCTTTCTATGAATATATCAAGAGTCTACCTATTACTATTAAAAAAATAATTTACTATACGTAAAAAACATGTCACTGTCAGAACACCCTTTAAGTTTCAGTAATTGTCATAACGGCCATGGCAAAACATCTTTTGTACAAATTGGAAGAGTCTACCTATTACGGTTCAAAAAATATGTCATTATACATGCAAAACACGTCACACGCGAATCACACCACTATCGGTACACCCTTTAATTTTTAGGTTTATTTTTTATACTTGTTTATATAGCGAACTAAGTTTTAATTACTGTTTGTAAATCTTTAGTCTATGACTCCTACAGTTCAAAAATAAACACATATTCGTGAATAACACCTCGTTATCGGAATACCCTATAAGTTTTTGTATTTGTTGCTATAGCGGAATCAGCTATACATCATCTGTGAAAATTTCAAGAGTCTACCTATTACGGTTCCAGAGACACAGGGCGCTGACAAACGGACAAAGGGCCAGATATTGTAGCGAAATCAATAGGGTTACGATTTTACCCTTTGGGTATGGAACCCTAAAAAGTAAGAGTCTTTTCAAAACAAAATCGAACAAAATATTGTAAAGAGGCTGGGGAAGTGGCGTGCACAGCTAGTATTATATGACCAGAAAAAGCTTTTAGTTTTAATTCTGCTTTGCCTTTCAAAATAAGTCTTCTGAGTTTTAATAAGTGCTAATTACTTGCCCATTACTGTACCTTTTCTCATCATACAAAATAATTATTTATCGTTCACTTCGCATTCATGTTTCCATGCAAACAAATTACATACAGAAATGTGAAGGTTGTTTAAAAAAGGTCTTTACAGTTTATGCTGATCTTTTCCACATCCTAATTAATCGTACTGCTAGCAAACATCATTATTAACTGTTTTAATAGTTGCTGCTGTTTTTAAACAATTATTATCTATAATTTTCATTCTCTATTTAATTTTTACTGTTTTAATAAACTCCGTTCTCCAGCGATTTTGCTGAAGTTTTCTTTTTTAATCTTTTTAATGCCATTTTAATCTTTAGCAGTAATTGGGGAATAGAAGTTTGAATTGTCTCTTATTTGTTTCGTTTTATTTTCGTTGTTTTTTTAGTGTTTCGTTTTAATTTTTGTAGTTCACTTTTATTGTTCTGTTTAATTACTTCTATTTCGAATAGCTGTAGAGTGTATAAAAATTTCTGTAGTTTTTTTTTTATAATTTTTTATTTTCTATTTAAAGCTACAAAAACTATTAACAATGACAATGAAATGAAAAGTTTATTTTAGATTTTTTTTTAGCATTTTTAGAGAGGATAATTCTTAACTGTAAATACCTTTTCAAGGATAAAGCAGAAGTAATCAGCAATAAGATGTTTTGTTTTAAGTAAAATCTAGAAGGGCATATGTTTTAGTTGCAAAGTAGAATGGAGAATAATTACAAACAGTTTTAAGTTGAAAAACAACAATTTGAATAAAGGGGATTACTATTTTTATTTTGTAGGGGCATAGCGATGCAGACCACTAACTTAATGGGACCGTTTTCGACCCACTTTGTTTCTCAATAATTTTAGGTATCCGACTGGAAATTTACGGCGACCTTACTGTCATTGAGTCTCGTGCTGTCAATAGCCTTTTACTATCGTCTGTAGTGATTTGAAACTGGCGACTGATACGTGTTGACATTCTTCTTCGTCACAGAGCCTATGATAATTACTAACATTTGCTTAAGTCTAAGGTCTCCACAACATCTCCATTGCCCATGGTTCAAAGTCTTATGTTAGCTTTTTTCCATGCACAGTGTGCAAGTATCGTCTTTTAATAACTCGGCCAGATATTATTTGAGAGTCCATGGTATTTGTAGGCATCCAGATTATATCCAAGCTCCTCCTTGATCTTCCTGCCAATTTGTAATGAAAAATTCCCGATTCTTTGGTGGGAATCGAACCCACAACCCCGGACTGATAAATTAGTAGACTACCTACCGAGGCCCCCGATAAAGGGAATGTAGAAGGTGATTTTTATTATAATCCATAGACAATCCAAGCTTTCATATAACTTTTTTTCAATCTATACATATAATAAAACAGTAACTCATTTCCTGTCTGTGTGTTTGTTTGTCTGTTTGTGTTCGTATCACATAAAAACTACTAAATAGATTTGAACAGCATTTTGTGAGGAGCTACATTGGTATCTTGGTTCCAACATAGGATACTTTATTCTGCAAAATATCTTACTTCCAAGAGAATATGGAGAAAAAGCAGTTAAAATATGTCGATTTTTGTTACCGAATTAAAGGTACTGCATACTTTAAGGCTTATTTTATTTTTGAAAGCGGATATTTTAAACACGGTTGCGAAACAGACGGCGCTGTCTTACAATGATTACAAAATATGAATTGAAAACGGGATATTTTAAACACGGCTTCACAACAGGTGGCGCTGTTTTAAAATAATGCCAAATATTAATTACTTACTGCTAAATAGTCAATTGAATAAAACTTGAGTAAACTTGATTTGCATTTTTACTTTGTGAAATTACTTTGTTATTAAAATATTTAAAACAAATTTTACAGAGCTTTACAATACTTTTTAGAATTTTATCCAGGGATGGATATCTCTATATAAAGTAAATACGTAAGAGTCGGTGGATTACTTTTAAAGCAAAATCGACGCAATTTTTGAATATTTAAATTTTATTAGTCGAACTATTTGTTAACATACAATTGTATTATTTAAGTTAGCCTTAAGTTTTATTCTCCCTTTGTTAAAAAAAATATTTTTTACAAATTAGGTAATTCATTTTTAAGAAAAAAAAAAATGAGAAACATATAATACCTTCCCGTAAGAATGTATTAAGCGACACTTTTTTCTGAAATGACTTTTTGATGTGAAACTATACTAGAAGTTAAGCGCCACATTTTGGCCTGGGTTTCGCTGCCCTATCATGGATGCAAAGGAAACTAGAGAGAAAATAAAATTGTATAAAATTTTATTTGGAAAGCGATTTTCAGAATACATGTTCCTTTTAATGAAATACACAAATAAATAACTAAATGAGACTTTTTTTCGTTTCCTGAACAATTTTAGATATGTCGCTTAATTCATTCCTATGGGAAGGTATCGATATTATTTTAGACACTAGAGGAATATAATGCATTTTCTGGAGCTCTACATCCTTCTTTAGTATTCTTCCCATCTATCTACTTTGGGTTTTGTTGTAAATATCATATATTTAACCAATCAAACTTAGATAGAGGAATACGAGAAACTTGTTTTCAAACATCTAGCATTAGTTGGTGAAAATGGAGTTTACCACCACCTAAAGCTTTGCTCTTATTATATTTGTTTCCTTTAATATTTAACACCTTTTATTTGTTGTTTAAGCACACCGAATAAAACGAACTTAAGCCTTACTTCAAAAATTCGTTTGTACTTGCAATTTTTTTAGAAAACTTATTTCTACAGCACTGTATGAGCACAAAAAAAACGAAGTTTATAAGAAGCTCATTTAAATATTTCTTTGAACTCATGTCTGTTCATTGTAACGATTGTAACGATGAGTGAAGAATAATAAACAGCGAACTTAATATGATGAGTTTGCTGAGTTTCCATAAACAAGTTTGTAGATGTATGAGTAAATGTTGTACATAATAACAATGAACTTGGACGAATTCCAGCAGTTTTATGCTTTGAAAGAAACACGAACATATTTCGAGTGTACGTACGAGTACAAACAAAAAAAAAAATACGGATTTTTTTTAGCAATATTACTAACGTTCATTTTAAGGTCTTAATTTCTTAAGAAACACAAAAAAAAAGCACTAATGCAAGCAAAACGCACTAAGCCTCATCTAAAAGTTCTACACAGCTACTAAACAAAACACCCTAAATATTTCGAACATGAGACGAGCAAACACGCTGACTTACTAGTATAGAAAGTTCGTTTTACTCGATCAGCTCATAGCATTTTTGATACGAACAGAGGTTTGCTCACTGATAGCATGGTATGAGTAGGCATGTGTTCACTAAGGTAGTTTGGGTTCAAGTATGAGCACTAGCTCATGAGCTTATGAGCACACCAATTATATGAGTTTGCTCATGCAACAGCTTATTCTGTACCCAGGGGGTAAAAACGTAATCTTATGGTTAAGCCAGTGTCTTCTATCTATGTATGGGTAAAAACAACAACAAATACTAAGTATTAAAGGGTGTTCTGATAGTAATGTGGTATTCATGTACGAGGTCTGTTCAAAAGAAAAGGTGAATGTACAAAGCCTCCTAAATTAAAATATCCCCTTTTCTTTTGAACATACCTCGTATAAGTTTTTATTTTTAAAGCTTAAGTAGTAGACTGTGGAAATTTTCACATGTTATTAAAACTATGGTAGCAATATTAAATTTACACACAGTATGTTTTACAAAGTCTACTGTAACAACACAAGACACAAATATAAAATGAATATATTTGACTTTTGCCCTAGTTAGTAAACGTTATATGAAGTAACTTAAAAATGTGCTACGCTCGCTATAATAAAACGTACAAAAAATTATTAAAAGTTAAAGGGTGTCACAATAGATTGTTATGTGATTGTAATGTATAATAAAACATAAAATTAAAGGGTGCCCCTATAAAAGATGTGAAGAATTTAAATCTTGCACTTTTAAAGTTATATAATGAATACAGTACGGACCTTATGTCTGTGAGTCTCCCTCGCAATTGGCTGATTTATTTAATCATTTTATTGTTTTTGAAGATCGAAATAACAAAACTATAGATTAATGTAAGAAAAATTTGGTTTTTATAAGTGTCCATATGTGACTATTGTTCTTAAAAATAATTACCCAATTTGTAATTAATATTCTTTTAACTTAGGAATAATAAAACGAACTTAAGCCTGACATCAAAAATTCATTTTTATGTTTTTATAAAATTTAATATAACTGAAAATCATTTTTTGTTTTTAATTTTATAAAAAGCGTTTAATGAATAGAAAGTTGAGGTACTTTCTTTTCTATTTATATTAAAATAACACAATTAATTAGTAGGCATAAATATTATTTCTTTTTATAAAAAAAACCTTTTTTGTTATTTTTTTTTAGCAAAATAAACTCAAGCATTCATAGAATTTATGTAAATAATTTTCAAATTTTTGTCAAAATTAAAATAACATACTTTAGATATTAACATATTCACACCAAAGGTGTGAAATAGAGGTCATCTATTTTTCGAACACACACTAATTTTGTATGCTGTTTATTTACTTTTTATTCTTTCATTGAAACGTCTCTTATTCGATGCTAGCTGCCACTGACTATTTTATAGCTTAATTTTTTATCAATGGTTTGAATTTCTTAATACCAGTTTTTAATACGAATAAATTATTTAATTTGTATACTCACTGGTATTATTCAAAAGCATAAACATTTTACGACATATTAATGTGTGCTGATTTGTCATAAAATATAATTAAGCCATTAGTTAGATAAATTGAGTTGTAAAATATAATAATAATATTACCATGTCCATGATAGTTAATATTAAACAGCAAGTTTTAAAATATGATACTCTTCTAACTTTTTTTTATTAACATCTTTCATGAATGTGATCTTAAATTATTTTATGACAACAAATTGATGAAATTTTACAAGTTTCTTTATCGACCCAATTTCATTTTTTTTTTTTTTTTGTTGTATGTTGTCACTCAGAAATTTGCGCCAATTAAAACGGTTTTAAATAGTTTCAAATATAAAACTAAATAGCTTTTGTTAATTTAATTAATTATAATCTAATAGTCTAATTACAGACATAATTGCAGCAATTAATGTCATTCGTTCCCTTGTATCTGAAACTAATTAAATCCTTTAGGTTACGATAAGCAGGCCGCATGCACAAATCCAGTTCACGCGATGCACATTAAAGCCCATTATGATACACCGACGACCAACAAGTGAACTTAAACCCGATGGATTTTTTCATATACTATATAAAAACCAAAATGTGAACTAAATAAATCAGCTAAAAGTCATTTAAACTAATACATACGTAACACCATACAGTTTAACATTAAGTGTACCATAATTAAGAAGCTTAAATTATAAAAATTTTCCCCTATGTAGTTAACATCACTTCTTTTACTTTTCTTACCCCCACATAAAATTAAACAAGAAAGAGTGCTATATTCGGCCATACCAAATTTCATATACTCTTCGTCGTAGTAAAGTTTAATATTCCCTTACTCTGTTACGTTTTCAAATTTCAGAATAATATTCATACATTCGATTTTTACTTTTATGATATTTAACTTCGTTATTACAAATTTAAAATAAAGATAGAGGATTTTTTTTGTAAAAATTTTATCGAAAATTTTTGTAAAACTTTTATCGAAAATTTTTGTAAATTTTTTATCGAAAATTTTTGTAAATTTTTTATCGAAAATTTTTGTAAATTTTTTGTTAAAATTTTATCAAAAATTTTATGTAAAATTTATGAAAATTTTTTTTAAAAATTTTATCGAAAATTTTTGTTAATTTTCCATCGATAATTTTTTGTTAACATTTTATCGAATATTTTTTGTTAAAATTTTATCGAAAATTTTTTGTTAAAGTTTTATCGAAAATTTTTTTAAATTTTTTATCAAAAATGTTTTTAAAAATTTTATGCAAAATTTTTTGTTAGTTTTATCAAAAAATTTTTGTTAAAATTTTATCAAAAATTTTTGGTTTTAATTTTATCGAAAATTTTTTGTTAAAATTTTAAAAAAATTTTATTGTAAATTTTTTGTTAAAATTTTATCAAAAGTTGGTTAAATTTTTGTCTAAAATTTGTTGATAAAATTTTATCGAAAATTTTTGGTTAAAATTTATTGAAAATTTTTTGTTAAAATTTTATCGAAAATGTTTTCTTAAATTTTATTGAAAATTTTTTGTTATAATTTTATCGAAATTTTTTGTTATAATTTTATCGAAATTTTTTTTGTTACAATTTTATCGAAAATTTTTTGTTAAAATTGTATCGAAAATTTTTTGTTAAAATTTTATCGAAAATTTTTTGTTAAAATTTTATCCAAAAATTTTTGGTTATAATTTATCGACAATTTTTTGTTAAAATTTTATCGAAAATATTTTCTTAAATTTTATCGAAATTTTTTTTTTATAATTTTATCGAAATTTTTTGTTATAATTTTATCGAAATTTTTTTTGTTACAATTTTATCGAAAATTTTTTGTTAAAGATTTATCGAAAATTTTTTGTAAAAATTTGTTGAAGAAACATTTATACAAAAATTTTTAAAATTCCGTAAAAGTTAGGATCTTCCTGCAATCTAAATTGCGTTAGAATGGTCAGACTAAAGCACATTGGGGGGTCAATATGACCTATTGACTCCTTCTAGTTCTCAGTGGGCACCCTGTGGGTCTATCGGCTACCTCTATGCTTTCTAAGAAGTCCCTTAATACAAATCAAAGCAGTAAAACTCTACCAACCTAACAAACAAAAATCGGGGTGTTATTGATCCCCCGAGATCTGAATGCACTCCATACGATCACGGTGTCACGGTGTAAAATTTATTTAATAAAAAAAACCAAGAATTTTACAACCCAAAAAAATAAAAACAAAGTAAAAAAATATTGGTTTTTTGCCCACAGCCTCGTATGGAATGGTCTGACGATGCTGAATTGCATTAGCTAAATTTTCGAAACTACGCCCGGCAAATTATAAGGCTTAAATTTTCTGTATCTCTTCTGATGCTTGGCAAAGTTGATTTCAACCCGAACGCAGACAGACTGCCAGACGGATACGACTTAATAAAGTTCTATGTATAAGGATCCATAATATATATACTTTAAGGTGTCGGAAATGAATATTGTAGAAATTACACATGGAATGACAAACTTAAAAACAGCATATAATACACACAGCAGATAATATAAAAATAACAAGTCAGTGGGTCATGGGTATAACTAAAAAGTCCTTCTCACTTCCGGCCTTCTTTAAGGCATGGCTAGATGTTCTCTCCCTACGACCTTAATTTTTCATTCCATTCAAAGAAGGCCATTTAAAAGGCCTTGGCCCTCCCTTCTAAAAGGTCTACCAATCATTCCCACTTCCCACATCTTACATCACGCTTCCCTTATATTTTGTATGGCAAATCCATAAATATATACTTTTAGAGATCTGAATTCTAAAAAACAAAAGTTCATTTAATTGTCCTTTATCGAATTGATACTGATAAAAATTAAAAAATTATATATTTTAATTAAATTTATTTAAATTCAATCAATTAATTTAAACTAAATTTAAAATGCCTAATAAAATTAGAAATAAAATAAATATTTAAAAAAGACCATTAAATTTAGGCCTTCAACCATAAAATATTCGGAAGATCTTTTGGAACGCTTGCCGTCAGAGGCGATAGTGTAATGCCTGCTCCGAAAAAAATAACCTATGTAAAAAAGATATATTTATGGAATGTGACTAGAAGGTGCCTCCTAAAGAATGAATATGAGTATGGCACATACAGCATTTGTAGTTGGTAACACTTCGCGCGCTGAATCTTGTACACATCCTTTAATCAAATACTAGTATTAATATCAATAACTAATGAACTTAATTGTGTTATTATAAACAATAAATATTATTAAATATTATATTATTAAATAGATCGATCTTAAAAACTATTGTGATATTTGATATTCTAATTACATCAAACTAAGAATTCTTAACTATTTCTATTGTAAGCTTTCCAAAATTTTTATGCAAATACCCCAAGTATGTTTATAATATAAATTTTTAATTTATTCATTACTGTGTATTATAAAGTGTTATTTTATAAAGCTGGAAAATAACAAACTATTTAAAATTATATGCAAACAATATATCTTGAAGAACAAAACAAAGTTCTGCGTTTATCTTCATATTTTGACTTGACTTGTTAATAAATTTTAAATCATAGAAAGAAGTCTTACTTAAATTCATCTTTAAAATTCTGTTTGCTGTTGGTGGTGAAAGTTGTTAGAAAGTATAAAAACTTTTGCCATGGAGACAGTGTAACACAGTTAATAGTTAAGCAACCATGAAGCTTCATATTGTACTAGTAGTGTTCTGTAAGTGACCGAATAGATTGTTATATCATTTTAAGACAAGATATATTATCAATAAATTTTTTTTACAGATTTAAGTTTTAGCTTAGATAAAATATTTGCTAAGCAAACAGGACGTGCAATGGCTGCAGCAAATTCTGCTGCATCACAAGACTATTACTCAAATCCTTATTATTCGCCATATTGTAATTGTCCAGCAGGACCTCCAGGCCCACCAGGACCACCTGGTGAACCTGGTATGGCTGGACCTCCAGGAGATCGTGGTGATCGCGGTTTTCCTGGTCCACCAGGCAGATCTGGTAGACCAGGTATTCCCGGAGGACCAGGTTTGCCAGGACCTCCAGGTAAAAGAGGTCCTGTGGGTCCACCCGGACGTAATGATGGCGGCCAAAATCTACACCCAGTTCCACCTGTGATTATAGAGCCACCTGCACCTATATATCCATTCTATCCAATTCCAAGTTCCGGTTCTCACTATCATCATCACCATGGTGATGGCAATAGGCCAGCTGTAGCAACAAACCTACCTGTTTATCCAGGATACCCTATATATCCAGGTTATCCAGGCTATCCTTTCTTTTTACCTGCTAATTTTACCACCACCACTGCTATGCCTACTACGACTGCGAATATAATTACCCCTGCCAAACCAAAAGCTAAATCTGCAGAATATTTTGAATATAATGGTCGAAAATATTCTATTGTTAATGACCAAAACCCAGAACAATCTTATAGTAAAGAGGAGGATTCAAACGAACAGGATTCAGAATATCCAGAAGATGTCACTGATAAACCAAATTTACACGTAAATTAAAAAAATGTAGAATATTTTCTGGGGTCAGTAAATCACAAAATTGAATCAAATTAAGAAATTTTTTTTTCAACAAATATTGTGCCATTGTAGCCTGACTGTTTGTAGGTGGCAGTAAAAATTTTTCCTGAAAAAAATGTTTCAAAAGAAAAATATTAAATTTATATTAAATTTTTATTTTTATAATAAAAAAAAATATTTTAAAAAATTTTTTCCTGAAAAAAAAAATGTTTTAAAAGAAAAATGCATTTAGTTGTACAAAATAATTAATATTTATAATAAAAAAATTATTTTAATTTGTTGTTTTATCTCTTATATATTTTTATATAAAATTTTTATTTTTATATTAAAAAAATATAACAAAAAATTTGATTTTTATGTAATTTTAGTTCAAATAAAAAAATAACATTTTAACTTTTATAACAGAAGCTTGAACAATAATCGCTTTGCATAGGTCTTTCTTAACAAATTATTAGATATTTCATTACTTTTACAGGGGGCCAGATGACCCAAAAAATTATAGTATAAAAATATAGCTAATTTGAGGGTAAGAGAATAGAAAGAGGTTTTTTAAATTTAGATTTCTGTCCAGATGTGCGATTAATAGACAAGTAGTCTGAAAAATTTAAATTTGAAAGAAAAATTCAAGAAATTTAATTTATACTGTATATTTTTGATAATATATATAAAAATATAATATATTTATGAACTACCAGGGCATTCTGGCAAAAAATACAAAATTGGGTTAAATTATAATTTTTATTTAATAAGTCTTAATTAATATTAAATTAGTTAATTTTTTATAATTATATAAAACATTATTACATTACATAACATAGTATTTAATAAAGTTTTTGTTTCATAAGATATTTGTTTTTAATTCGATTTTTAGAAATATAATATAATATTTTTTTGTTGTAGGGGGTTATGGAAGCAGACGACTAGCTTTATGGGTCCCTTTTCGACCCCCTTCGTTCCTCAATGATTTCTGGTATCTGGCTGGAAATTTACGAATAATCTACTGTTATTGAGTTTCGTGCTGTCTTTTACTCTCGACTGTAGTGATTTCAGACTGGCAACTGTTACATGTCGACATTCTTCCTCATTACAGAGTACATGGTAATTGCTAACATTTGCTTAAGGCTAGGTCTTCACAGCACCTCCATATAATATGTGGTCCAAAGCCTTTTTATGTTAGTCTTTTTTCAAGCATAGTGTGCAAGTATCGCCTTACCGCGATTTTGACCTTGGCCAGATAATACTTGATGGTCCTGTACTAGCGCAGTTAACCATTTGTAGGGACCCAGATTATATCCTTCCTGCCAACTTGTAGTGAAAAAATCTAGATTTACCAGAATCCAGAATTACCACTCCGGATTTTATTGCAACTTTTTGTATATATATATTCACTAAACTGAATCTAAATATAAACAAAAATAAATCAGTCAAGTGCGAGTTAGACTCACACACGTAGGGTTCCGTACTATGTTTAGTACAACTATAAAAATTCAAGTTGTTAATTTTTTCATATCTTATGAGGCACACTTTGATTTTAAAATTAAAGTCATATTCGGAAAAATTGCATTACTATTGGAGCACCCTTTAAATATTTCTAATTGTTGTTATAGGGGACATGATAATACAATTTCTCTAAAAATATCAGGCGCCTACCTATTGCCGGTCAAAAAATAAGGTAATATACGTGAAAAACGTATCACTGATGGGACACTCTTTAGATGTTACTAATTGTTACAGCGGCCAAAGTACAACATCTACTGTAAACATTTCAAGAGTCTATCTGTTACTTTTAAAAAAATAAAGCTATTTACGTAAAAATCATGTCTCTCTCGGAACACCCTTTAATTTTGCTGTTTGTTATAGCAGCCATGGTAATTCTCTTTCAATGAATGTATCAAGAGTCTACCTAATAGGATTAAAATAAATAAGTTACTATACGTGAAAAGCATGTCACTGTCGAAACACCCTTTAATTTTTAGTAATTGTCATAGCGGCCGTGGCAGGACATCTTCTGTACAAATTGAAAGAGTCTACCTATTATGGTTAAAAAATTAGGCCATTAAAATGCAAATCACGTCACTATCGGAACACCCTTTAATTTTTAGGTTTAATTTTGTATACTTGCTTATGAAAAGAACATAGTTTTAATTACTGTCTGCAAATTTTAAGTGGTTGCCTCATACAGCTCAAAAAATAAATACATAAACGTAAATAACACGTCACTTTCGGAACAACCTATACTATACGTTTTAGTATTTGTTGCTATAGCGGCCACAGTTATACACCTTCTGTTAAAATATCAAGAGTCTACATATTATGGTTTAAAACTTAGGCCTTAAACATTCAATTCACGTCACTACCGGAACACCCTTTAATTTTTAGGTTTTTTTATCCCTGTTTATATACCGATCTAGGTTTTAATTACTATTTATAAATTTAAAGTGGGTGCCTCCCAAAGTTAAAGGAATTAATGCATATAAGTAAAAAACACTTCTCATCGAAACACCATATAGGTTTTAATATTTGCTGCTATACCGGCAACAGTTATACATCTTCTGATCTACCTATTACGGTTGTAGAGAAAAAATGCGCTGACAGACGGACGGACGGGAGACGGACAGACATTGTAGCGAAAACAATAGGGTTATGTTTTTACCCTCTGGGTACGGAACACTTAAAATTATATCTCTTACAGTTTTTTAGCTAAACAGTTATCAAAATAGAAAAATATCACTTTTTTGCCTATGCACTCGAGGATTTAATATATTCTAATTCCAGTTCTATAAGCCCTATGAAATTGATTTATAGCTCATTTTAAAGGAGATTTCAATTAATTTGATATCAATAATGAAAAAACAAATTTCAACAATTTTTTTTTTATATTTAAAAAAAAAAGTTGTATTAAAATCTTTCAGATAGTGTTTTTTAATTTTTAAGATTTAAGTTTAACAATTAAAAAATTTAATATCGTAAGCATCTCCTTATCAGGATTTTAGCCTCATCGTAGTGATTACTTCACTTTTTTCAAACAAAACATTACTCAAGATTCAAAATTTTTTTTACTTTTAATAGCTTCTTATAATGACTTAACTATTAGAAGTACACCATAGATCTCTAGCCTATTGTTAACCTACTTTACAACAGAAGGAGGTTATCAATTCGTGTGCTTTTGTTTTTTTATGTATGTAACCGCAGAACTCAGCCATTTCTAAACCAATTTTTTTTCTTTATTTTAAAGTTTATGCTTTTAGTTTGGCCCGTTTTAAAAACAGTTCATTATATTATAAATTAAAGGGTGTCCCCATACAACATACATGTTTTTTACGTGTATTAAGCACCGTGAAAGGCACCAAATTAAAATTTAAAAAAATTGCGTATCGCTATAACTCCAAACAGCAGAAATTAATAAAAAAATAAATTTTAAATTTAAAGGGTGTCCCCATAGGTAACGTAATATGACCTATATGGGCCTATCTTTTGAACCGTTATAGACAAACCCTTGAAAATTAGTCAGAATGTCGATTGCTATAACCGCTATAACAAAATGTATAAATATTCAAAATTATTAATTAAAGGGTGCTCCAATAGTTCATTTAATTGGATGTATATGGCCATACTTTTAAAGAGTTGTACACAGGCCGCTGAAATTTGCAAAGAACCTGTATTGCTAAGTCCGCTATAACAAAAAGTATAAAATTTGAATTTGGAAATCAAAGGGTGTCACAAAACTTAAAGTAAATCTATGTATGTGGCCAAACTTTTGAACTGTTATACACAGACAGCTGAAATTTACAAAGAACCTGTATAGGCAAAGTCACTATAGCAAGTATACTATTTAAATTTAGAAATTAAAGGGTGTCCCCATAAATTATGTTATTTGACCTATATGGCTCTATCTTTTGAACCGTTATAGACAAACACTTGAAAATTAGGCAGAATGTCCACTATTTTATCTGGTATAATAACAAGTATAAATATTTGGAATTATAATGTAAAGGGTGTGCCAATAGTTCATGTAATTTTATATATATGGCCAAACTTTAGAACCGTTATAGACAGATAGTTGAAATTGAATCTTTGTGGCCAAGTCGTCTATAAGAACAGGTCTTTAATTTAAAATTGTAAATTAAAGGGTATCCCAATAGGTGATGTTATTTAATCTATGTAGCCCTATCTTTGAAACTGTTGTAGACAGATGCTTGAATGCTTGATGTCCCCATAAAAGTCGGATGCTGGTGAAAATAGTTTAACTTATGCACAGTAATAGGGAGATGCTTGACATTCACATAGTCTTTATTTTTTTCCCCGCTAATATTAGCGCATATTTTATTTGGTTTAAATCTAATTCGTACAGATTTTATTTGGTTTAAATCTAATTCTTACAGGTAAGTTCTTACATTTTTAGTTAAGAACTTGTGCCCTTCTATCTGTTTTGAAGTCGTTTTGTTTGCAAAAATTATTAAATTATTCTAACAGTTAAGAAAAGCTACCATTCTTCAACTAGAGCTCCAATCTGAAAAGGTTTGTCATATAATAATTTACATTTTAAATATAAAAATTTTCTTGTCTTACTTGCAAAAGTTCGTCTCACCATATAAGCTCCAAACTTTACAAATTTTTATCATTTATACATATGTATAATAAAATAGTAACTCATTTCCTGTCTCTCAGTCTTTTTTTTTGTGTTTGTATCACGTAAAAACTACTAGATAGATTTTAACAAAATTTTGTGAGGAGGTACCTTAGTATCCTGATTCCAATATGGAATATCCTTTTCCGCAAAAATTTCTTATTGCCAAGAAAAAGTGGAGCAAAATCAGTGACAGCACGCCGATTTTTTTCCGCTTTAAAGGTACATTATACTTTAAGGCATCTTTTATTTTGGAAAGCGGTATACTTTAAACAAGGTTACGCAAAAGATGTTGCTGTCTTAAAAAAATGACAAAGTGAATTAAAAGCGAGATATTTTAAACACGGTTGCGCGACAGATGGCGCTGTTTTAAAATAATGACAAAATATTAATTACTTACTGCCAAATAGCCAATTGAATAAAATTTGTATTTCATTTGTATTTTTACTTTGTGGAAATACATTATTAATAAAATATTTTAAACACCTTTTACAGAGCTTTAACATAATTTTTAGAATTTTATATAAATTTCAGAATATTATCCGGGGATGGGGACTACGTCCACACAACGTGTGTAGTTGTTTTAGAATAAGTTAATTTAACTTTATAATTTTTTGGTTCATGCACATAAAAAGGTGTTTCTTTTAAATATATTTTCTGTATGAAGAAGTCTTCAGGCATCTTTGTTTTATTTAATTTTTTTTTTTTCATTCAAATGTTAATCATTAATAAATCAGGGCTTATGAATACATATTTAGATGCTGGTGCCAGAATAAAATTCATTATTTGACGTCAGACATCATTGTATATTTCTTCATTCTTTTTTAAATAAAGACATTGTAACGGATTATTTAAATAGAAAGTTAAATATTGCAAAAATGTTAAGAAATTGTAAAAATTTAGATCTAAAACTAAATATATAAAAACCAAAAGCTTATGAGAAAGAACAGTTCAGTTATTTCTTAAGCGACAATGAAGATACATTTAGCACTAGTAGTGCTGGGTAGGTAATAGCCTAAATTGTAGCAATATTTATAAAAAAAATATAGTTTTCCCTTTTAATTTGATACATTTAGGTTTACACTTGGTTGTAGCTACCAATAATGATCACAGAGAAACAGGACGTTTGTTTAGTTTCGTCACACCTGCACCTACTGTAGCTGCACATGAACCAGATTATATGCCATATTATCAGCCGCCACCACAATATCCACCATATTGTAATTGTCCACCAGGACGTCCCGGTCCACCCGGTCCTGCTGGGCCACCAGGAAATCCGGGACGAAAAGGTGAACGCGGTGATACCGGTCACCCTGGAAATCCCGGTAGATCGGGTAAACCTGGTAGGCCTGGTCTTCCGGGAGAGCCTGGTCGATCGGGACGTCCAGGGCCAAGAGGTCCTGTTGGTCCACCTAGTCAAAATCATCAAAGTCATTATCCGGTGCCACCAGTTATTGTCAAACCACCGGCTCCAGCTTATCCACTTCCATATCCCGCAAATTCTGGAAATCACCATCACCACCATCATCATCACAATTCTAATAATAATAATGGACCCGTGTTCGTGCCAGCTCCTGTACCAGTTTATTCTCCGCCACCTAATTATCCATCACAACCGGTTTATCCACCTTCCCAGGGGCCCATAATTATTGTACCTGCTGCAGGTAGTAGCAGCAGTGGTGGTGCTGGTGGCGCTGGTGGTAGTGGCGGTGGTGGCGGCGGTTCTGGAGGTGCTATTATTATCACTACTACCCGACCTCGGATTTTCACTGATAGAAAAATACATAACAACTCTCGCAGATATCCCAATACTTATGATCATTATCTTCAAGAACAGCCATACGATCTCGCTACACATAACTCTGTGGAAAATAATTTTGGTAATGACCAAAATTCCGAAGAACATATTGACGATCAAAGTGAATTCCACAATGATTTGGATCAGCAGATTGAAAGTAGCTCAAATGCTGCCAACTCGCAAGAAATGGCTGATGACTATAGCAATAATAAAGGACTAAACGAGGATTATGATGAAAATGATCAAGGAACAATAGCTCGTTTTTATCAAGCTATTAAAAGTATGAAGCGTACAAAGGGTCATCACAAGAAAAGAAAACAATAAATGAAAAATAAATGAAAACAATAAATAAAAACTTTTTTTTTATTTTTGTTGTTTTGAAAATATCTCTTAAGGCAGAAATCTTTTTTTTTCACACTTAACTATCCAAACAGAGGATTTATTTGTCTGGGAAAATTTAGGAAGTGTGTATATATTTGGATTTTTATAATAATAAAACCTACTTCTTTCAGTTCTTTAACAATTTGCGGTTATGGTTTCCATTATTCGTTTATTTTAATCTCTTAGTTGTCAAAAACTCAGTTGTCTTGTCATGAGTCAAACGAAATTTAAATTGAGAAAAAATCTATTAATACCCGAGGTGATAAAATTCGACCTATAGAAGCTCTATCTGAATAAAAAATATAGTGAAACTCCTACTCATTACTCTTAAGGCATTCCAAATTACAAAGAAATCAGAACGTATGCCTCGATATACTGATTGGTAATGCGCCGAAACCTCTGAGTGTTTTCTGTAGGTAACGTTGTCTTGAAAAAAGAAAGTGATCAAATAGTTTCTAAATCGGTCACAATGTAACAAATTAAAATTCAAACTTAGGCGATTTCTTGTACATTGTTACGTCACTGTAGAAAACAATTTAATTTACAAAAAAAAACCAGAAGATGGCAACCACAACAATTTCAATGTGTCACAACCCTTTAATATACGTTCTGCTAACCAGACCTATAAAACAGTCTATTGCGATATTTTTAATTATAAAATTCCCACTTTTTAATTCCTTTGACAACCTTACAGCATTAAGCAAAATACAATTTTTTTTAAAGCTAAAGCTTACTTTCAACAGTCACCCTTAAATGGGTGCGGGGACATGGGACTATTGTAGGCAACTGTGTTGCTGATGAACTGGCAAAGAAGGGAACTTTGCTCAACGATAGCGCCATTGACGTCTATTGTGGCATTCCCCTCTCTGCTTGTGAGCATCGAATAAATCGAGCCTAATACGATCTGGCCCAGGTAAGATGGTCCAATGAGTCGACTTGTCAAACGACGAGGACAATCTGGCCTATACTAGATCAGAAAAAAACGGCTTTGCTATTTCGGCTGCCAAAAATGCAGCTACGCGATTTAATATCAACGATCACTGGGCATTGCCTATTCGGAACTCATGCAAGAAGGATGGGTCTCCACTACAACGATTTCTGTAGAAGTTGTCAGGATGAGGAAGAGGAGGAAACTGTCGAACACCTCCTTTGCCACTGCCCTGCGTTAGAATACCAACGCCTCCAATACCTTGGACAAAGGTACTTCGCAAGTCTCTCCTGTGTCTCCATTTTGGAACCGAGCAGGATTAATTCCTTTCTGAGAAGCAGCGGATGGTTTTCTAACCAACCTACACTTTACGAGGCATAGACAATCTCGTTAATAACCTGGCTTGACCAACCTGCCCTCCGTTGGCTACTTCCCCACACTTCTGACTCTTCTCTATCTACTTCTATACTTTTTGTCTGTCTGTCTGTGACTTTATCTTATGTCTTCTTTCAACGCTTTTTCTCTTTTCTCTCTCTCTCTCTCTCTCTCTTCTCCATCTCTCCCCCTTTTTCCTGTTCTCTTTTGCAGGTTACACAAAGGGATCAATACTTGGACCCAAGTGAGCTGTATTGGAGCTGCCTGCTTAACCTAACCTAACCTAAGCTTACTTGCTGTATAACACTGTTTTCTTTTTCCATTAATGGAATGCAAAATATTCTATCTTTTGTACATTTTTGTCTTTTCACAATTGACATTTTCATGCACGTATTGATTCATCAGGCAAAGTGGCAAGGTGATAAACAGTCTTACAAAGCAAGCAACACTATTAACCATTAATAAAATCACCATTGCCAACAATAGTGTTTTAAAGCAGCCCAATGAACTTTAAAGTCATTTGGACAGCATGTTGTTTTTAATGGTGAACTTTAGAGGAGGTTTCCTTGCAGCATGCCAAATATAAAGTTGTTTTAATTGGTTTTAAATTAAACATTGATTTTTAATGGAGTTAAAAGTTTAGTTGATGAATAATTACATTATAAAATAGATGTACAAAATAAATATATGACTATAAAACGAAAAAGTGGTTTTATTACAGCGATAGCTTTATTCCCATAAATTTCTGAACATGAATACGGGTAGGTAAGCGGGGTATAACGAATCTATGCTATTGTGCATCAAATTTTGCCTTTCAATTCATCAAAGTTATTGGTTTCTTGGCATAAATAAACCAATAACTTAATGGATACCCAGATAATATAATCCAAAGCCGTTGAAATTATTGATCTTATACAGCTTGCCGTTGAAGTACACGTTTTCGCCAACCTCATTTTTGAAAACAGAGTGTCATAAAACGTAGGAAACACTGATTTTTGTGGTTGTCTCAATGCGTGAAGAATTTCTCTGAATTTTTGCACCTAAAAGCGGGAGGTGAACTTATTGACATGTCCATTGTGCGAAAATTGAACCTCGTAATATTAGGAAAAACATTCCTGAACTTACCCATTGTGCAAAAATTGAGTCTCAGAACTGAAGCACAATTTTCGAGTAAAAATTTATACAATTTTCCATTTTCTATTAATGATAAAATGACTAAGAAAACAAAGCGAAAATAATTAGCATTCGTTACACGAAATTGAGGCTAAGTTAAATCATTGATTTATCCAACTCTCGAAGCTATGGAAACCAATATTCAAGCCACCATTGAAGCAATACGGCCAGATTTATTGGAAAAAGAATTCACATAATGGACGGGTCAAAAGGCGGGCGGACAATTGACAGAAATCATATCTACCATATTATATTAAAAAAATCATTCCAACAATATTTTCGATATATTGCCTAACGCAAAATGGTTTACAGGAAGTACCTCATTTGTACAAAAAATTTTCGATTAAATTTTTACAAACAATTTTCGATAAAATTTTTAAAAATTTTACAAAAAATTTTCGATAAAATTCTTACAACAAATATTCTATAAAATTTTTACAAAAAAAAATCAATAAAATTTTTACAAAAAATTTCAATAATATTTTAAAAAAAATTTTTCACAAAAATTTTCGATGAAATTGAAAAAAAATGCGAAAAAATTTTCACAAAAAATTTCGATTAAATTTAAAAAAAAACATTCGAAAAATTTAAACAAAAAATTGTTTTGATAAAATTTTTACTAAAAATTTTCCACATAATTTTAAAAAAAAAATTTCGATGAAATAAAATTTTTTACAAAAAATTTTCGATGAAATATTTACCAACAATTTTCTATAAAATTGTACAACAAATTTTAGATAAAATATTTCGAATTTTTTCTATAACATGTTTTGATATTTTGAATAAGTTTTCGATACAAATTTACAAAAAATGTTCGATATAATTTTTATAAAATTATAAAAAAAAGTTTTCGATAAACTTTTAACAAAAATATTCGATAAAATGTTTAAAATGTTTAAAATTTTCGAACAAATTTTTACAAAAAAGTTTTAATAAATTTTTTACAAAAAATTTTCAAGATATTTTTTACAAAAAATTTTCGATAAAATATTTACAAACAATTTAAGATAAAATATTTCGAATTTTTTCTATAATTTGATTTGAAAATAATTTTAGATAAAATATTTCGAATTTTTTCTATAACATGATTTGATATTTTGAATAAATTTCCCATACAAATTTACAAAAATTTTGTAAAATGTTCGATAAAATTAAAAAAAATCGATAAAATTTTAACAAAAATATGCGATAAAATGTTTACAAAAAATTTTCGATAAAATTTTTACAAAAAATTTTCGATAAAATGTTTACAAAAAATTTTCGATAAAATATTTACCAAAAATTTTCTATAAAATTGTACAACAAATTTTAGATAAAATATTTCGAATTTTTTCTATAACATGATTGGATATTTTGTATAAATTTTCGATATAAATTTACAAAAATTTTTCGATAAAATTTGTACAAAAAATGTTCGATAAAAATAAAAAAATCGATAAAATTTTAACAAAAATATGCGATAAAATGTTGACAAAAAATGTTTGATAAAATTTTTACAAAAAAGTTTTAATAAAATTTTTACAAAAATTTTTAAATAAAATTTTTACAAAAAATTTTCATGAAATTTTTTACAAAAAATTTTCGATAAAATATTTACAAACAATTTTAGATAAAATATTTCGAATTTTTTCTATAACATGATTTGATATTTTGAATAAATTTTCCATACAAATTTACAAAAATTTTGTAAAATGTTCGATAAAATTAAAAAAAAATCGATAAAATTTTAACAAAAATATGCGATAAAATTTTTACAAAAAATTTTCGATAAAATTTTTAATAAAATTTTTACAAAAATTTTTTAATAAAATTTTTACAAAAAATTTTCATGAAATTTTTTACAAAAAATTTTCGATAAAATATTTACAAACAATTTTAGATCAAATATTTCGAATGTGTTCTATAACATGTTTGATATTTTGAATAAATTTTCGATACAAATTTACAAAAAATTTTCGATAAAATTTGTAAAAAAATTATCAATAAAATTTACAAAAAAAAATTTTTTAAAAAGTTTCGATAAAATTTTTACAAACCCTTTTCAATAAAATTTCTATTTTTTTAAAAATTTTCAATAAAATTTTTATTTTTTTAAAAATTTTCAATCAAATTTCTACAAAAAAATTTTCAATAAAATTTCTACAAAAAAAATTTCAATAAAATTTAAAAAAAAAATTTTCGATAAAATATTTACAAAAAATTGTCTATAAAATTGTACAAAAAATTTAATGTTCGAACTTTTGATTTACTAGGAGGTGGCTATGATTATGCATAGAATCTTATTCTTTAAAAATTTTTGTTTTTTTTTTTTTGTTAATTTAAGGTAATGATCAATCACAGATTTCGTTAGCATCATCATGGGATTTTCTTTTTTATAAATGCAGCATTTATAAATTTATTTAAGGAAAAGTTTTTTATAAGTATTAGGTTACTGTCATGATATTTATTATTCTTACCAACAGTGTGCTTAAACAGCAATTTTCGCTTTATTATGCTATGCCATTCACTTTCATTGCCACTGCCCAATTAAACGTAACAATATTACAATGCGCTGTATGGCAAAATAAAAATGGCAATTGAACTCAGTTCTAAGCAGTTAATCAGTATCAAAGTTATTGCCACTGTGATACTTGTTATTATATTGTAAAGAAATTACCAATTTAATTTGCAAAACGTTGAGCATGCTATGTATCTATACATGTCTGTCTGGTAAACATGTACTGGATGTATGTAAAAACTACTGGATGTATTTTAACAAAATTTTGCGACAAGGTACCTTAGTATCCTGGTTTAAATATAAGATACATTTTTAAGCAAAAAATCTTATTTCCAACCGAAAGTAGAGAAAAAGCAGTGAGAGTACGCAATTTTACCGTTGTGCATACCTTAAGGAGCCTTTTATTTTTGAAAGCGGCATATTGTAGTAGGGATCTTGGTGTGGATCAATACCTTATTTGCACCATTCGACTTAACGGCTTCTTCTGTAGATATGCAACTGGAAATCGGCCGTGTCATGACTACTACAAAACTCATACCTTACCTTCCTTTTTTAGATCCCAATTAAATTCAAATGTTTTCAAAATTTAGAAAGTCAACAGAAAGAGATGTAACTCAAGACATCTTACAGAACTTTAAGCAAAACAACTTAATTAAATTTTTATTATAAAACAACGAAGTAGTCATATACTTAGAATTTAAAGCATTTACTTTTTAAATAATTTTGATATTCGTATAGTCTTTAATTTCATTTGTTTATACATCTATTTATATGCTCTTGTTGGCTTTATCATATAATTGGGCCAAACAAAATAAAATTATATATTCTTCACCATATCCTGGCATCCTCAAGTATAATTGTCAACATAATCATTTACAGTATATGAAAAAAAAAACAGATAAACTGCAACAGTCAACAAACACATGTTTATATTGTTGTATCACTAATGTTTTTTTTTTTTTTTTTTTTTTCTTATATTTTATTTTAGGAACTGGGTTTTTGGAATTTAACCAGAAAAAAATAGAAAATCCGAAAGCACAACAAGAAAATAGCATGTATAAAATAACAACATATTGTTTAATATCTATTTAAATACTTAAATTGAATCCTTTGTTAATTTAAGCAATATTAAAAGAATACACAGTGGGATGGAATTGAAATAATAATATAATAAAATAGTAACTCATTTTCGTCTGTCTATCTATCTGCTACTGGATGGATTTTAACAAAATCCAAAGGAGGTACCTTAGCATCCTGATTCCAATATCGCATACCTTTTTTCCGCAAAAATATCGCATTTCCAAGAGAAAGTGGAGAAAAAGCAGTGAAAGTAAACAATTTCCACTTTAAAGGTACTGAAATTTTCGGTTTAAAACTGGGATATTTTAAACACGGTTGCGCACCTCTTATTTATGAAAGTGGGACATTTTAAACAAAATTGCGCAACAGATAGCGCCCATTGAATAAAATTTGTGTTTTTAACTTTGTGGAATTACATTGTTTTAAACACCTCTTACAGAGATGTACAATAATTTTTAGAATTTTTTATAAATTTTAGAATTTTATCCAGGGATGGGTACCTTTATATAAATTAAATACATAAACCATAACTTAAGCACTATAAAAAAGTCTTACAATTGGTGTAGAATAGTTTCAAAGCAAAATCGAGCAAAATATTTTCTGGATACCTACGAGGTGGCGCGCACAACTAGTTTAACATAAAAGTCGTAGCAGAAATGCGTGCGAGTAAAAGATTTGAATTTAACTGATCAATATATTGTCAATATTCCGTTTCCGAAGCAACTCCCATATTTGTTGTCACTTTACCGTAACGAAAGCTTTCTCCAGATCTATAAAGCAGGCATGAGTTTTCCTATTAAATTCAATGTTTTTTTTCCAAATTTTTATCTCATCGTGAATATGAAATATTGGGTTCCACGATTTTGTCTACTACCACATTGTTCCTCTTCGAGTTGATGGTTCTATCATGCTCTTCAGTCTTTCGTTAGGTATTCTCGTGTATATTTTTCCGGTACAAATAGCAGTGATATAACCCGGTGATTCTGGCCTAACTGATTGTCTCCCTTCTTAACAATAGAGTGGGTTGATTATGGCTATTTGCCATTGCCTGGGAATATTTACGTCTCCATGCTGCATTGATCACGTTGTGTAGCTTCTGCTGAATCTCTCCATTAACTTACTTACTTACTAACATAGGTGGCTATTATAGAACATTTGTTCCTGTAGCCGAACGTAAAATAGATTTCCAAGCTCCTCGATCTGCTGCGCATCTTCTCCGATTTCTGACACCAAGTTTCGAGATGTCTTTCTCAACTTGATCTTTCAATCGAAGTTTCCGTCTTCCACTTCTGCATGAACCGTCACCAGGTTCGTATTCAAATGACTTGCTGGCTGTAGCATCTTCATCCATTCTCACAACATGACATAGCCAACGCAATCGTTGTAATTTGATACGTTTGACTATGTCAATGTCGGCATACAGCTCATGGTTTATATGACACCGATATTCTCCGCCAACGCAGATTGGTCCATAGATTTTACGAAGAATTTTTCTCTCAAACACTACATGTACTGCATCGTCTGCTTTCGCAATTACCCATGCTTCGGATCTCTCCATAATCACCAATATATATTTCAGAAGTTCTTGAGCTATACCAACATGTCCAGCAACTGTATCCAACTTCATTTTGCTTAGTCAATCGAGGGAATCATCTATATTGTGATTTGGCCAAGATCTTCTTAACCCTGCGGAAGCATATAATTTTCTGCTAAAACTAAGTTTAATTTGCCATTTCAGGCGTTAATTTCCAGTGTCTCTAAATTCTCTAAATCCAACAAAATCGCGTTATAAAAGGAACACCGTTTAGTTTTCATTAACGTTCTTTTGTATACTTTTATTTAATACTTTTGCAGCAGATATTTTAAAACACACTTGGTGTAAATTTAACGTGTCTGCCTATTTTCAAAAGTCCTTATCAAATCTTCAACTTAATTATTCCTCTAGTCGCTTTTTGCAAAATTGTATGGCAATCTGTACCAGGCAGTCTTCCTAAAAGTTGCTGATTTATTGGCAACATATTTAGATTCTACCCTACTGTGCGATACTATCAATTTTTACTCAAGTGGGTATTGCTCTTACAATGTTTGCCTTAGTTTGCGTGTTTATATATATGTATGTTTATATGATTTTAAGAGTAAGAGTAAATGTTGTTATTAAGTAGCAAAAGATTGAAAGAATGATACAAATGCTTAAAGGAAATTGTTGCATAATAGTCTTTCTTATACTCAATAAAACAAGAGATAACTTTAAATATATTGCTATTTTTTTGTTTTTTTTTATTTTTTTAATAAAACAAATTTATTTAGCTTTTTGTATTAATTCGTATTCAATAAGAGAAAATACGAATAATACAGAAGTTAAATTTAAATTGGGGCTTTAGATTCGCTTACCACCAAATACTCTGGATTTTTAACCGACTTCAAAAAAGAAGGAAGTTATCAATTCGTCTGAATGTTGCATTTTTTTATGTATGTAACCGGAGAACTCAGCCATTTCTGAGCCGATTTTCCTTCATTTGCAAGGCTAT
Organism: Phasia obesa; assembly: GCA_949628195.1. NCBI lineage: Eukaryota > Metazoa > Arthropoda > Insecta > Diptera > Tachinidae > Phasia > Phasia obesa. Next base: position 140,069,162 of record OX451216.1, on the reverse strand, counting down.
GCTTTTAGTTTGTTCCCGTTTTAAAAACAGTTCATTATATTAAAAATGAAAGGGTGTCCCCATACAACATACATGTTTTTTATGTGTATTAAGAACCCTAAAGGGCACCAAATTAAAATTTAAAAAAATTGCGTTTCGCTATAGCTCTCAACAGCAGAAATTAATAAAAAAAAAATAAATTTAAAGGGTGGCCCCATATGTGACGTAATTTGACCCATATGGGTCTATCTTTTGAACCGTTATAGACAAAACCTTGAACATTTTACAGAATGTCGGCTACTATAACCGTTATAATAAAATGTATAAATATTCAAAATTTTAAATTAAAGGGTGTTCCAATAATTCATTTAATTTGAGGTATATGGCCATACTTCTGAACAATTGTACACAGACCGCTGAAATTTACAAAGAACCTGTATTACTAAGTCCGCCATAACAAAAAGTATAAAATTTAAATTTGGAAATAAAAGGGTGGCCCAATATTTAATGTAATCCTATGTATGTGCCAAAACTTTTGAACTGTTATAGACAGACAGCTGCAATTTACAAGGAACCTGTATTGCAAAAACCACTATAGCAAGTATGCCATTTTTTTAGAAATTAAAGGGTGTCCCCATAAATTATATAACTTGATCTATATGGCCATATCATTTGAACCGTTAAACACAAACACTCATTAAAATTAGGCAGAATGTCCACTACTTTCTCTGGTATAAATATTTGGAATTATAATGTAAAGGGTGTTCCAATAGTTCATGTAATATATCAAACTTTTGAACCCTTATAGACAGATAGTTGAAATTTACAAAGAATCTTTGTGGCCAAGTCCTCTATAACAACAGGTCTTTAATTTAAAATTGTAAATTAAAGTTGATGTTATTTTATCTATGTGGCCCTAAATTTGAAAGTGTTATAGACAGAGGCTTGAATGGTGTCCCCATAAAAGTCGGATGCTGGTGAAAATAGCTTAACTTTTCAACAGTAAAATGGAGAGGCTTGACATTCACATAGTCCTTACATTTTTTCCCTCTAATTTTAGCGTATCTTTTATTTGGTTTAAATCTAATTCTTACAGATTACTTTTTACATTTTTAGTTTAGAATTGGTGCTCTTTCTTTCTAACTGTTTTGAAGTCGGTTTTTTTTTGCAAGAATTATTTTACTATTTGTAAGTGCGTAAGTGACACATCACTGACTCTCAAGTATTATCTGGCCAAGTTAAAAATCAAGGTAAGATTGGAGACTGTGCCTGGAAAAAGGCTCACATAAAAATGCTTTACACCGCGGGTAGACACATATTATATGGAAAAGCTGTGAAGACTTATCCTTAAGCAAATGTTAGCAGTTACCATAGACTCTGCGATGAGAAAGAATGTCGACATGTATCAGTCGCCATTATTTACATATTATTATTATTTTTTTTTTTTTCAGAGTAGAAGGTTTAGAACCATAATACCTAATCCAGGGATATATCACAGAGAAGAGAATCATACAGACACATAAGCCTATTAAATATAATAATGAACAGTGATGTTACATGTAGGGAAAATTCCCTATTCGTAGGGATTTTTATGTAAAAAAATGGCCGATGGGGAAAAAATGACAGATTTTTTCAAATCACTTTTCTAATATTTGTGCATATGTATATTGTATATTGTAAAAAACGAGTATTACTAGATGGCTTTCGCATCTAAAATGTATAGAAAGAGTATTAGAAAATTGGGATGTACTCTTAGAATTCTTTAAACAAGCTTATACGCAGGACAAATTGAAATCTACGGGAAAGGATTTTTCTCGAGCTGAACAATGAATGCAATAAGGCATATCTACTTTTTCTCAAGTATGTTCTGAATTATTTTAATTCCTTGAATGCACTGTTTCAATCTAAGGTACCACTAATTCATATTGCTCAACGTGAATCCATAAAAATTTTTTTAAGTTCGAGCCAAAATTTTATTAGAAATTCCGAGCTTAATATTTTATGTAATGTAAGATCACCACATATTTCTTCGCCTATTGAAGAAATTTTTTTTGGATATGAGTGCAACGAAGCTCTAAAAACTATCCCAAAATCGGCAGCAAATCAAATTAAAATAGACTGCCTAAAGTTTGACATTACTGGCCTTGAAGAAATGCAGCAAAGGTTACCCTTCAGAAAACAAATATTTAAAGAAATGGAATTTCTAAGCCCACAAATTGCATTAGGAAAAGATGGAAGTAAAATGAGTTGTCATTTAAAAAGATTTTAAAAATAGTGAATGTGGACGTTAACTTGCTTTTAGAAGAGTGGCGAAGTTTTGAGTATAACTTTTCAAATGAAGAAATAGAAAATTTGTTGAAGATGGATGTCGAAAAGTTTTGGGGTAAAATTTCAAAAATGAAAAAATTTAATGACAATTTCATGTTCCCTACTTTGTCCAATTTAGCTATATTCGTCTTATCATTGCCACATGCGAATGCAGACAGTGAAAGAATTTTTTCTATAATCACCGACGTTCGCACTAAAAAACGAAATAAATTAAGTCACAAAATTTTAACATCAATTTGTACCGTCCGCTCTTTCCTGCAAGATGAAAGTAAAAATTTTTGTCGAAGCTCTAGTTAGAGAAGTTACTGATCGATAGTTTATACATAAATAAGTTTAAATATTTGGCACATTAGGTACATGGAAAATTGCATCAGGCATCTGGTTCCATACATCTTCATCTGCGAAACAATTTTTCTAAACATTAAGAAAAGTTCCCAATTAGCATCCATATATAGCACAAATATATATTTCATTCAGACTGTTTGAAAAAATATACACAGAAAAAAATATTTTCACCAATCGAAGGTTTTAATTGATTTTAGTTTAAAATTTAATTAAAAATCTTATTGACTCAATTATTTGTTGAATTAGGATTTTTTTCTTATTCAGTTTTAAACAATTATATATTTAAATCAATAAAAAAATTAAATTAACTTTAATTTAATTTAAAACCTTTAAATGGTGCAAACAATTTTTTTTGTGTAGTCATATAACGTTCACACAGAGGCTATTATTTGGTTATTTGTTCGTATAAGTGGCTCCCTGCAAATAACCAAATAATAGCCTAGCTTATAAGACATAATCATTTAAAATTCGAAAATTCCGCACAATTCCATAGATTACTTTAATGATTTCCACAGTCTTTTATTTTCTATAAGCTTCCAAAAGTTTTTTTTCGCTCTGGCTTATATAAGTTTTAATTTCTTTATTTAATGTTTTATACATTAAATAAGCCTCAAAATATTAATTCAGTTTCTGAAAAGTGTTTTAATTTAAGTTCATAAATAAAATTTAAAGAAAAAAAATTTTATAAATTTTTTATATGTTCGTATCGTTGCAAGATTGCAATAGATTTGTTTCTTAATATAAACCCTACGCTTAGGTTCTTTTTAATAAGAAATCACCATGGCTATTTTTTTATTTTTTTTATTATAATTTCATTTTAAATCCTCCAGGAAAAATTGTCAGCTCATATTTTTTTTAAATATTTAATATTTAATGCAGACAAGTGTTAAGTTTTCATTAGGTTTATTCGCATTTTTATATTTTAAGCTTTTCATTCTGGTGTTGCCATTAATTATTAAATAAGATGGTAGTAAAATTATTTAAAACTAATTTTTCTAATCTAAAAATATAAAATGCGTATAAGTGAAAATTGTAAAATGTATAGATAAATAGAAACTTTAAATTTCTTATCGAATACATTAAAATTGCCAAATAATGATTTCTTCTTTTTAAAATGTCATATTTCTTGCAGACAAGATAAAACCTTTGCGGGCTTAGCATAAGGAAATTTTTGTTCATAAGAATTTTAAATATATTTGTTATATTTTTTATTAGGGCAATTCCATGTCAAATCAAAAAAAAAAAAAAAATGTTTTCAAATTTACCACTTCCGATTTTATTGAAACTTTTGTTGTTTATATTCTTTAACTTTCTGAAGCCAAATATAATATCGCTTTTTTATGACCTCGACGATTAAATATATTCTTATTGCAGTTCTATAAGCCCTAGGAAGTTTAGTAATAGCTCATTTTAAAGGTGATTTTATACGCTTTAATTTGACATCAATCATGCAAAAAACAAATTTTTAATAAATTTTTTCTTTTATTAAAAAAAAAGTTTTATAAAAATCTTTATGTTTTTTAATGTGGCTTAGTGAGTACATCATAAAAATTTCAGAGTGGGACCATGGTGGGATCAGAAGTTGTATTAAAAAAAACTTCATACATATAATAAAACCGTAACTTATTTCCTGTCTGTCTGTCTGTCTTTCTCTTTGTGTTCCCATCACGTAAAAACTAATAGATAGATTTTAACAAAATTTTTTGAGGAGGTACCTTAGTATCCTGATGCCAAAATAGGATACCTTTTCTCCGCAAAAATATCTTATTTCCAAAAGAAAGTGGAGAAAAAGCAGTGAAAGATTTTTTACCGATTTAAAGATACTGCATATTTTAAGGCATTTTTTTATATTTTTGTGTAACAGATGGCGCTGTTTTAAAATAATGAGTAACCCATTTCCGGTCTGACTTTTACAGAGCTTTACAATAATTTTTAGAATTTTATATAAATTTTAGAATTTTATCGCGGGATATCAGGGTACCTTTATATAAAGTAAATACGTAAAAGTCCTAAAATTTGTTCTGGATTACTTTCAAAGCCAAATCGAACTAATTATTGTCAGGATGCACACAACGTGTATGGACACAGCTAGTAAATATATAAATAAATGAATGAATGAATGCCGAAAAAAATAAATTACTAGATTGCGTTGACTTTTCAGGAATAAACTATTAGATTAGAGTTGCATATAAAATGCCTTTGGCTTTTTTGGCATTGAAAGTAAAGAAGTTTTATTGTGTAAAGCATCCCTTATACTGGAAAACAAAGTTGTATTGTGAAATGAAACTGCGAATGTAAAACCAATTCATAGAATGAAGATATTCTAGTAAAACAACATCTCTTCTAACTTCGAATTTTGGTTCAAAACTCAACTATATTAGTAGGTATGTATTTATATTCGTGGTAAATATATTTTTTAAATGGTTCACAAATACATTGCCTTTTTCAGTGCAATTTCTAGCCCAACCTCCACATAAAGCACTTAATGGAGGTTTGCCTTTTAATATTTTTCTCTTGCATGCTATAATTACACTGGTCTACAAAAAATTGCTTCCTGAACATAAATATGTGGAATATAGTGATCTGAACTCGTTAAACTCAAATTCGCTTTTCGCTTATATTTTCCCCTAAACAAGGCGACCACGCTAACTCTAAATAATTCTTTAACGGATGGTTTGGTGTTAATAACTGAAACACCAAAACATGTGGGATAAAATAACCTTTAAGTCAACTTTACATTATTTTTTTTTTTTTCGTTTTCGACTGTTTCGAAGTTATTCAGATGTTGGTGGCGAAAAAAACAAATATTTTTAATAAAAAAATATTTTTCAAATATTTTTAATAAAAAAATATTTTTTTTTTTAAACTCGTAAAAAACTTAAATCGGCAAATATTTTACATTTTTGTCGTTATTCGGAAAGCTACTACTGCTAGAAATTAGAGAAGCCATACATGATGAATATCGATGCACACATTAAGATTATTAAATATTTAAATATCAGTATTTTATTTAAATAAGAATATCTCAAAAACTAGACGTGATAGAATCAATCTGATTCAGCACATAAAAGTCCATTAAAACCACATAACAAGGTTCAAGCTCCCGACTTTTTTTTTTTGCCGACCATTGTTATCACAATAACTACATACCTAATATTTTAATATTTTTATTTTATTTTTATAAGAATATCTCGAAAACTAGACGTGATAAAAAATATAATAATTATTAATCCAATTGTTGACTAGTGTCAAGGCCAGCCAAATATTTTTTTAGAGATTCATTTCAATTCATCTAGACTGTAGTAGGTCTCTTATCCGTTTTACAATTTTATATACATTTTATCCAGGGATGGGTACCCATATTTATAGTAAATACATAAAGCATAACTGTAGCACTATAAAAGTAAGAGTCTTAAAATTTGGTGTCGAAATCGAACAACAGATTGTCATGATGGCTACGACGCGCCATCTGTTATGCCACCGTGTTTAAAATATCCCACTTTCAAAAGTAAAAGATGAAGAGTATGCAGTACCTTTAAATCGGTAAACAAAATCGGCGTACTTTCACTGCTTTTTCTGCACTTTATTTTGGAAATAAGATATTTTTGCGGAAAAAATTATTCTTATTCCAGGATACTGTGTTATATCCTCACAAAATTTTATTAAAATCACACTGTGGAACAAATTCAAGCTAGCAAAAGTTAGGTCGATTCTGAGAGTGAGGGGTGAAAATAGAGGATAAATTAGAAGACCCGTATCGCGGCGTATTTTTATGTTAGTTCGAATTTTTTTTTAATCGACCTTCGAACTTTGCCGACCCAAAATGAATACTTTTGCCTATCGCAAACAAATTATGAATTGGAAGCACTCCATAATCAACAACTTTGTTTAACAATAATGCTATTTACCTCGAAATGAGCTTGGTTTTCTATATAAATATGCTTGACCAGATGTGCCTACACACATTGTGTGTGTCCTGACAATATTTTATTTTATTTTGCTTTGAAAGTAATCCACACCAAATTTTAAGACTCTTACGTATTTATATTGTATAAAGGTACCCATTCCTGGATAAAATTCTAAAATTTATATAAAATTCAAAAATTCTAAAAATTATAAATCTATATATATAAAGCTCAAAATGTGTTTGTTTGTATGTTTGTTTGTTTGTTTGTCGGAAAGCTATAGCTGCCTACACCAATGAACCGATCTTTCTGAAATTTTCACAGTTTGTTACTAGATACACGGATGGTAAAACTGGGTGTTTATCTTTTGATATTCGATGTGGGCGTGGCATCTCCCATACAAAGTAAATATTTATCATCGTGTTTCTTGCTAACAGTAATAGGTAGCACCTTGGAATTTTGCACCAGTAACCTCTATATTAACGTACATAGCTTGGAGAAAGATGGACTGGACTGTAATAGCGGGTGTGGTACCTCCCATACAAAGTGAAAAATTATTATCCTGTATCTAGCGAACTACACTAGGTAGCACCTTGGAGTTTTGCACAAATAACCACCATATCAACGTACATAGTTTAGCTAAAAACAGAATGGATTGGAATAGCGGGAGTGATACCTCCCATACAAAGTGAAAAATTACTATCCTGTATCTGGAGAACTGCACTAGCTAGCGCCTTGGACTTTTGCACCAATAACCGCCATGTTTACGTACATAGTTTAGCTAAACACAGACTGGATTGGATTAACGAGAGTGGTACCTCCCATACAAAGTGAAAAATTATTATCGTGTTCCTGGCGAACTACAGTAGATAGCGCCTTGAAACTTTGCAAGAGAAACCTTTGTGCTAAAGCGCATAGTCTGCCAAAATACAGAATGAATTGGGACAGCGGGCGTGGTACCTCCCATACAAAGTGAAAAATTATTATTGTGTTCATAGAGAACTATAATAGGTATGGTCTTTAAAGTGGGTATAAGTAAACCCTATACCCACGCGTATACTAAAGAAAAACGTAGGCTGAATTGGGACAGTGAGCGTGGTACCCTCCATACAAAGAAAAAAATTATTATCCTGTTCTAGAGAACTGCAATATGTAGCGCCTTGGAATTTTGCATCAGTAACCCCCTTAATAAGATACATTGTGTAGAAGAAACACAGACTGAATTTGAATGGAGGGCGTTATACCTCCTATGGAAAGTGAAAAATTGTTATCGTGGTAATACGTATAGTATATCAAAAAACAGGTTTGATGGGAACATTTTTGACGTGAGAATAGCGTGCGTTTTCGCGTTAAGGGTTGGTCATACTTTTCTTCCAAGTGTTTTTATTATATTTTTTGTGGGTGGGTGTAGCGAAGCGCACAGGGGATAGCTAGTTATAATTATAAAAATTATAATTTTTCATTTTCAAGCCGCGTTTAAAATAGTACCGATCCCTGGATAAAATTCTAAAATTTATATAAAATTCGAAAAATTATAATTAAAATTTATAATTATAATTTTTAGAATTTTTGAATTTTATATAAATTTTAGAATTTTATAAAATTATAATTTTTCGAATTTTATATAAATTTTAGAATTTTATCCAGGGATGGGTACTATTTTAAACGCGAATTGAAAATGATGTCTTTACATCGAAAGCGCTCGACAAACCTACCAAAACAACAGCCAGTGACGACAGTTTTCATCGAAAGGTATGACAACAGTATTTTATTAACTGGCGAAACAAATCCAATCAATTTAATACGAGAGTTACTGTTTGTTTAATATTTTACTTTTAGGATAGAGTTCGTATCCCAAATTTTCCATAATTTTTAACAATTATTTTGCTACAAGATATTTGTTTATTTATTGTTATAAATTATATTATATTTTTAAATGTCAACTTTAATACTGACAGAAAAACCATTAGTATGGCAACACTGATTAGTATAACTATAAAAAAATTCACTATTTTAATGGTCTTAATTATTACTGCTGTGTGAATTTAAATAAGCACGCAAAAGTCAACTGGAAGTGCAATTTCAAATGAAATTATTCTAATCAAATGCCAGGTAAATTAAACTTCAGCACTCAACTGCGCAAAGCTTTAAAAGGAAGTGAAGATAAAAACAATATGAATGAATGACAATATTATGAATAAGCTGGATATTTATTAACAAGAAAGCACTGCAGTTGGATTTAATTAAAGTTATTTATATTAAGTGTTCTCCGACTGTTTTTTTTCGAAACAGCTTCCGAATGTTCTGGTACATTACTGCAGTTTTTTTGTGTTATGAAAGTACATACACATAAAAACAATATTTAATATTATAAAATAATATGCTGCAGTTGAGTTGTTATTATAAAATAGATTTCCCTTTAATAAGTATTTTGTTTACTTTATTGAAACCCAAAAAAAAAAAAAATTTGTCAAATTATTTAGTTAAATGGTTCAGTTTATTGAATTACATTAAATATGTTGTTGTGTCTGACAGTGTTTTACAAAAAATTTTATTTTTATTTATTTTCACACAACACCTTTTGCAAAATCATTACGTTGCTGCTAACATTTTATTAAATTCCAAACGAAACATGAAATGTAAAAGGTGTGAAATTTGTGTATGCATGTAAACACTTGAATAAATAAATTTGATGTTTTAGTTGAAAAATTCATTTTAATTGTTGTTTTATGCACGTAAAGTATCGTTTTACGCGCAGCATTTAAATATCGTTAAATAATAATTATGATTTAAATTTAATTTACCATTTTTCATTAGCAAGGAAAATTTCTATATGAAGCAGTGCCGAATTTTATTTACTCTGCCCTATAGCGAATCAGTTTTCGAGATATTACCCGTTTACCCTAAACAAAGAAATTCAAGGAAACAATCAACTACAAAAATGAACCTAAGATCTCAATAAACAACTTTCTAGAACATATGAATTTCCTAGGAATGATTCTTAACACCGTTTAGGTAGCGCTTAGGTAGCCGCAAAAGTGAAAAATTTCCCGAAAATTTTTAAATTCATTTCGGCTACCTAAGCGCTACCTAAACGGTGTTAAGAATCATTCCTAGGAAGTTCATATGTTCTAGAAAGTTGTTTATTGAGATCTTAGCTTCATTTTTTTAGTTGATTGTTTCCTTAAATTTTGAACGGTTTGCTATCTATGGACCTGAACAGGGGAAAAAAGGTAAAAAAGAGATTTTGACCTTGAAGATGATTTTTTTTTAATTTTATGTGTTAACAATTTTTGTTCTCTATGACAAGAGCTACAACTTTACCTCAGAGAGTATATCAAAATTTCAAACGGTTTGCAAAATATGAGCTTGAGTAAATGATCATTTTTTACAAAAATGACATCGAGGCCCCACATCTTTGAAGGCCCATAAAAAAAATCTGGAGGACTTTGGGTAAAACTGGGAGACAGGGGTCTTTTTTTTTGGTCTTTTATGACGTAGTGGTGTCCGAATATGGTTATTTTGCCATGACTTAAAAATTTACACAATGTGATATTTAGTTAAGTAAAAAATCCAAAAATCCTCACTGAAATTATTCTTAAAACATAAAAATAAATAAAGTTATTTGTTTCAGAAAAAAGAAAATTATAAAAAAATATTTAAATTAATTAAATACAGCATTTAGTAATAATAAGCGTGAAATTAATATTACTTTTTTGTGAAAATTTATACTTTTGGTGAACTTTTAAATTGTCGATAAATTTTTATTTTTTTCTAAATTATTGGGTTTTACTCCAATGGTTTTCAGCTTCATTTATACGATTACAATTATAATAAAACAAATATGTCAACCATCAATTTTTGCAAAAAAAATAAAAATTATTCATATACATACCCCCGGGGGCACTAATTGTCATTGCAGTTCATTTTCAAAGCTTTGACGCAGTGCTATCGGAGAAAATAGGGGCACCAGACGCGAGAGTTCCTTAAACCTTAATCTGGAAGAACCCCACCCTAATCCACGATGAAACAGCATACGCCAGGGATGCATGGTCAGGAGGGTGCTTGGCCGTTAGTATGCGAACTCTGGATACCAGTCGACCTCCAGTTTCAATGTAGACTTACACATGCATAAGGAGCTCTGTGTGGGTGGAAAACGTTTTCTCCAATAATGGTCTAGGAAAGAATATAAAACGGATGGACAGGAACGCCTCACAAGGGGTGAACATGTTAATCTCTAAAGGTTCTCATATGGTATTGAACCGGGATATTTCTATAGGGATGGACAAGAAAGCATCGTAAGAGGTGGCGAGGTTAATCCCTTTAGGAACTCCGGTTACTACTGGCTAGGCTAGGATATCGAAATAGAATGACAAAGAAACCTCGCAAGGGGTGGACTGGTCAGTCTATGAAGATACTCCTGCCGCTATGGAGGAAGATTTGGAAGAATTGGACGCACCTAGCCCTGTGGGCTTATATAAATCCTTTTCGGAAGCATGCACCTCAAAACCTTTCTTCAACGTCGAGTCGGAGTCTCTATAGCTCATGCCTAAAATTAAGAGGCAGAGGCAGAAGAGGAGGAGGGGAAAGGAATGTCCAGCACTGGCTAGCATAAGACTCAGGACCACTTGTGGATGCCATTGGGACCTGAGCCTTGAACAAATGCTAGCAATTAATGGAAACTGCGTGATGAGAAAGAAGGCCGACAGTTACCAGTCGACAGTCTGAAATCACTAAAGTCAATATTAAGGGCAGGTTGTACCACATGACTCAATGTAAGTAGGTTGCCATAAATTACCCATTATGGAAGTGGTCAGCTTCGATATTCCCCCTACATTTCATACATATAATATAACAGAAAATTAAAATTTTCTATGGTGTGGCCAGGAAACGAACTCGAGTCGAAGTATAAAATCATTTTTTTTTTTTTATAGTTGAATTTTCTGGTGAGAACAATAGATGGCAATGTACTTTTTTAAAGTACTTTTGTATCCATAATAATTTTTTTTTATTAATTTTCGGTTTTTGATGAAAATTTAATTTTTTAGTCGAAGATAAAACTTTGCGGTAAAATTTAAATATTTTTGTATAAAAACTTTAAACAATTACAAAATCAGTTTTTTTTTTCAATTTTATTTATTCTATCTTCAATATATTTGAAATAACAATAATTATTAATATTTTAAGTCCAAAATAAAAATAAATATACCTGATACCTCCAACCAATGCTAGACAAAAATAATATAAAAATAATAAATATGTTTGACGGTTGTTGAAATTTGCGGGTCACCCCTCTGATGTACAGCCAAGAAAAAACAATATCTCTTGTTTTTAGTCGAATGTAACCAGGTTCATTTAGCTTCATTAAATACGTTACTGCATGTCTCGTTATTTCTATTTTAACTGATGGCAACTGTGATCACTCGTAGAATCTTATTTTGGCGCCTTGGAATTTTTTCAACATTACTAACTGAGGCATTGCCACATAATTGTATGCCAAACACAAAATTGGTATAAGGATCGACTTGCACAATTGAAGTTTGCAATCTAAGTTAGACTGATTAGTTTTCTCACAAAAATTGCACTTACCTACTGAGTAAATTAACCAAAAGAAATAAAAGACCAACCTAGTTCTGATCTAAAAAAAATCGCTCACTTTAATGATCAAACAGACACAACTCTATACTCTTAACATCACAGCGCAAGGCAATATCTAACATCACTTTGGTAAAATGTATATAAGAGGCCTAGCCGAATATAGCATTCTTACTTGTATAAGTTAGTTTTAATATTGAATTTTTGAAATTTTATTAGTCGAACTATTTTTTTATTCTCTCTAAGAAAGAATATATTAAATTACAAATTAGGTGATAACATTAAAGAAAAATTGGGAAAATTTAATTTGTAGATACCAGCAGAGCGGAATGCACATTTTCTAGTTTTATATTATTTTCGGTCCGTCAGCATTTCAAACACATTAAAACTCAATACAACTATGAAGCTCTTGGATATCTTCTCGAATCCGATTGAAATTTCTAGCGACTTGGTTGGATCAAGTATAAAATCCCTTGCAAAGTACATACTCGAGTAAATTAATAAAATATGTAAACATATCGAGTACTCGAGTCTTCTCTTAGTGACTGAAATGTACACCATAATCATCCCTTTACTTTTGAAGAGTAGCCTAAATTAAACACAGTAGGGAACATGTCGTCTCTGGGGTTCTGGGTTTCATGGAATCAGTATAGTCATTGTCAATTCTTTAACTTCTTTAACTTCGAGGAGCTACCCATGGAGATCATATTAAAAATAAAGAGTGAT